>JAYJMB010006080.1:0-11356 GCA_036873735.1 Pouteria campechiana
CTCTCTCTCTCTCTCTCTCTCTCTCTCTCTCTCTCTCTCTCTCTCTCTCTCTCTCTCTCTCTCTCTCTCACCCACCCGTCCACCCCAGCAGCAGAACGTCCTCGTTGTAAATTTAGAACGTTCAGGTGTTCCATGTCTCCCAAATTACTTTGACATCATGAACAAATCTTTACATTATATTACTAACATTTTGTATTCTAGTATATGGGTTAGTTTGTATGATGACTCTTCTTTTATGGATAGAAGTAGAGGTGCCATATCTATGGTGCTTTATGATCACTAGCATCTCTCTTTAGACAATATAACATATCTTTTTAAAGTAGGACTTAATACTTTACATGAAAGTGTGTATTTAAATCTAGAGCTGTGATACACTGGAACTTCATTATAATCAGATGTGTATGAGTTTATTCGAGGGTTGCTTCAACTACAAAACCTCCCATGGACTGTTTTCACATGCCTCGCAACAACTGTGTGGTAATAATCACAGACATACAATCCCGCGCAGGAAACACGAGCAGAAGCAGTACGCATAGTGTCGATCTTGCCTGCAGCCCTTTCAAGAATCCAAAATCTACCATGAAAATGTGCTTAGAAAATTAACCTAAGTATTCAAACTCAACTGGGGTAATTCTGAAACTGGTTTCTTCAAGATGAAACTTAATTCCGAAATTGGTTTCTTCAAGATGAAACTTTCTAAATTTATATAACACTTTGATCAAATCTACGTCAAATATCATACTTAGTACTATTTATCTAATCCAAATATCAGACATCATCTTGATCAAAGAGTTATATGGACGAGAATGCCTAACAAATGGGTTTCAAACCATCTTCTAAGTTTGCATTTGTTGCAGCTCACCAAAGTATTCAATTAATCTGATTATCAAGTGAAGTCCAACATGAAATGTGGCTGTCGTATAGTTGGTTGGGCACTTAAATTAAGAGTAGAATAGAGCTACATGAACCAGATCAATGACCAGATTTAGTTGCCAGACTCCAGTTTTTTATATCTCTTTGAAAAGTCAGATATGAGTTGGATTGGAAATTTACGTAATTCATCCAAGTTACAACCGTAGCCTTTAGGCTGGCCTCCATTGGGTGATGAATCCTCAGGCCAAACCTGCGTTTAGCCCATCTCATCTCATATATTTTATTGCTTTGTATCTTCTTGATTAAGGAATCCTTGCAACTTGAACGAAAACCACCAAAACATGTGGGGCCACAAGATCAAAATGATTAAATTATTGGAAAAATTCAAGCTAAAAATAAGGATTTTATAAATCTTCAGCCCTCGAGACACCTATCTTGTGGTTGCAGGCTTGGGTCGGGCCTGACCCGACCTTGTCTTATCACCGCCCCCCGTAGATAATGATCCAGGCATCTTCTTCCACTCGAAAAGCTAGTGGAGGGTTTCAGTAATCTGGTTGACGTGACACTTGATACTCGTCGATCACATAGATGGCGTGCGTTGTTAGATAGAATCAAAATTGGGTCAGAATATTCAGTAACATCTGTATTGATTACATCAACATCGATATGTCAAGCATACAATCCATTGACATAATATGCTTATTTGTCAAATTGTCATAAAAAAATTACATTCGATTAAAATTTTTATTTTTTAAAATCTTTTTTACCATGTCGAACTGACCGGGAGTACATTTATTTACTCGATTTTTACATTTTAACTTTCCACGCGTGAAATGAAAATTTCCACTTCAATTTGGGTGGTCGTATTCAATCAAAAAATTTTAAGGTCCTGCATATCAGCCATCACAGGGTGTCAGAGTAATCGACTTTCCAAGCGAAGTTCTTAGAAAATCCCTCCTCAGCTGACACTCGCGTGGGATTCCAAGGCACGTGTAAGCACTCGAGTGACTACCATGCACGTGAAAACGTAAAAGTTGGCAACCAGCAGTCGAGGACTTCCCTCGCACGCCTTTATGGGGCTTAGCCCACCTGCTCACCAGCGTCTCATCCTACACCACCGGCGTAATTATGATTATTACAACATTTCCAGCTTAAAAGATGTTGATAAAGTTATGATTCCTTTCTTGTTTGGTTTGGGGTAAAAGGAAGGTAAAAGACAAAGAAATAAAAAATATATACATATAAAAGAAAAGGTAATAGTACATTGTAATACGGACAATGTCAGCTACGATGTAAATAAAGAAAAAAAACAATTTTTTAACAAAAGATTAAGTAATAATAAAGAAAACTAAGATAGTTACAGGGATGTTCAATGCCACATGTGAAGGATCAATAGAAAAAAAAGAGCTTTTACACTTCTTTTAACTTTCAAAACTTCTGCAATTTACACCCCTTTTTTTAGAAACCAGACGTGCCAAAAAAGAAAATCCAAGAGTTGAAAAGATCAGAAATAATTCATGAGCACGAGTGGTTGGGCAGGAAAAATTGTAAAAGAAAATTAAAAAAAACAATGTTAACAATATAGAAAATGATATTGTTAATCAATTTTCCTTATATAACCAATCAGCCCTGAAAAAAATCAATCATGATAACTGCCACATCACGATAATCATAGTTTCTAAATCATTGATGTAGATTCGTTTTAAAGCTTTTACGGCCCAATTCCCCCAACTGGTTCTTGCTACGCAAATCACCTTTCCACGGAAGAGATTTTCATTGAAAATGAATACATGCAGGAAGGGGTGTACAAGAAATTTCACTTGAACATGCATCCACCATACTAATTTTGGACATCAACATCTATGTTTGGTGGCATACTTGATTATTTATGAATATAGACACGGTGGTTGAGAAATGTGTGAGACAGAGGAAATCACGAGCCCTTTTCCCGATTGGTTCATACCACGTGATGGGGGACCCCATATATAGTCAAATGAGATGGCATCCTCCAAAATTGGGCCCTTTCAGATTAAGAAATCCCAAACAATCAATGGCTTTGAGTAAAAAAATGGAACCCAATTTCTAGATCTAAGAGCTAGGCCAAGTGTCAATCATCGCCAAATAATGTATTTACTTAGACCAAGGAAAAAGGCAGTCTGCTCTTAAATTTCTGTTAGTTTATAATCCCAACCATTTAAAGGCTGCTTTTTTGGGCCCTCTCTCATTGGAAGTTGCTCAGATGTGGTGATGCAACCATACATAACAATAGAAAGGGGAGAAGAGCAGTGACATTTTCTCTCACATGAAGATTGATGCTTGGTGGCCTCACCCTCACAATCTCAACACGCATCTTTACATGTGGTCCATGTGCCAACATGATGCTTTTGTTGGACACCTGATCTTTCTTTGCCACAGACCTTGTGGGGGAAGGTGGAGGGCTTCAATGAATCAAAGATCTAGTCCATGAGGTCGGTATAGTGTCAAACATCATGCTATTGTGTGGTTATTGATTGTTGCATCAGGGATGGATAGCTTGCATGGTGATTTTCTTGCACCTGATTCTTTGGCATGGCCATCAGGGAAAATCTGCCAAGGTGTATATGTATGGCTAAGATATGTTGCAGGTCTTTCAAACGTTTGGAACGGGTAAGGCTGTGCAATGAGAGGATGTGCAGGGCCCCTTAAAACGTCGTTTTTCCATTCCTGCAGAAAACCCAGTGGAGATTGTGCTTTCTTTGTTAGGAATGAAAAGGCATGTCTGGTTAAAGCCTCCACCAAAAGTGCACGATGGGTGCACACATCAGAAAATGACCGGAGCCAACTTGGGTCTTTAAAAAAAAAAATCATTTCCAATCCACTAAGACAGAGACATAGCAGCAGCAGCAGCATATGTTTCATGATGTGCAGTTCGTAAGGATACTTCCAGACAATCAGAAGCACAAAGTATACATCTTGGGAAAAGCTTGTAATGTGAGTAAGACAAACAAAGAACTGGCAGGGGTGAAAGACCCTCTCTTGAATGTTGAAAACAAATAGTATATATCCAGTTGTCAATTTTCAATAAGCTGAAGTCAGGTTTCAATTTTCTCCAGCCTCTAGCTTTGGGTTGGATAAGAAACTAAGCATCGTGGAAGTTCCAAGAGGATGAACAGTCGGGGGATCGATATCGAGGATGTTTATCGGCCCCCATCTTGCAACAGATATCGAAAACATACAACACAAACTCGGATGTAAATCTCGTTAGCTGAGGGCATGGATCCAGCATAGGTGAGCTTTTCCTGTCACCTCCAATGAAAATAACAGAAAACTGTCCATGTCTCCAACTCGACCAGTGATGGGCTGGTCTGATGTGTTGTATATGATCCCTCCATGGACAGAAGACTGCCGATTGGTCCAACACAAAGACAAAAATGGGCAAAGGTCGCAATCATTCGGCACAAGTGCGTGGATTTTAAGGGTGGCCCAACGAATAGGCAACTGTAATATTCTCGTTGAATGTGGGTGTCTATAAAGATGGTTGGAGATAGAAAACAACCTGTTTTGTTCTTATTTCCTTAAGTTGACAAAGACATGTTTGCAGCTTAAAAGAGAACTGATGTTAAAGCTCTATGTCCAATACCCTAAATCATGTCCTATACAAATCAGTTTGGCCATACCGTTAATTATCCTCATAAGCCACCAAACTACATTGAATGGAGTCCTCAAGGAACATAGTAGAACTATTCTATCTCGAATGAGGATAATCTAACTCACAATATCAAAAAGTTCAACTTATGTTTCACACCATAGGTTAACCTCTATTAGAATCCTAATACTTTACCATGCTTTTGTGGATGATTAGCCTCTACTATAGTGGTAGATAATCTTTTTTTTAACTATTTTCTTATCTCTCTTACTCTACATCACTTTTATTTTGTTAATAGTTAACAATATATGAAAAATTCAATTTTAGCAAAGAAAATATTCGTTGCTAGCATTCGATTCCTAATAACATTTGCAACAAGAAAGTTCGTTGCCTGTTTTATTGCTAAAATCATAATTTATTACACGGGGAATCTACAAAATGCTTTTAGTGACAAAATGATAAACTAAAAGATCTTGTAGTGTTTCTACTTTGGAACAAAATACTTTTAGCTACAAAATGATAAACATCGTTGCTAAAACTAAAAATCCTTTTTTTTTTTTTTTTTAACTTTGGGACTGTTTATGGATCTCTCCAATCTTAATTCAGCTCTGATGCCAAATATTAAGATTTTGAGTTTATTTTAAAAGACCTAAACTTTGAAATTATGTGATATCAAATTTTTATATCTCAACATATGCCAACATAGTATAATCCTACATCCCCAGGCATAGGTTGAGCCCACAACAATTGTTGGATGCTCAATCTCTAAAACAACAAAGTTGTAATCATTTGGTTTTGCATGCGTTATTAATTAAGTCTGTGAATGTGGACCACCTTTTGGAGAATAGGTACCTTCGAAGGAATGGCTTCACTTGACAACACATTTTTGTCACTTTTATTACTAATTTATACTTTTTTTAAAAATTATCTTAGATTTCTATTCATCTTATCTCTATCCAAACATAGATTTGACAATAAAATCCGATTAGTCCTACTAGATGCACCCTGGAGATTTTTTGGCCATTCATTTTGAGATTTCTGAATGACCATGCGATTGATGGTGTATGCTCTACGTAGCTTCTTAAGAAGCAAGTGGGATGATTTCACTTTTATTTTTACTTTGTATGAGCAAGGGCTGGGAATAGGGCACGTGTCAAGGCCGATGTAGTTAATGTGTGGTGTCCACATGGTGACCATGCCAAGACTATCTTTTCATAATCTAAAACAACGAAAAATATAATTCTTCATCAGTCTCTCACTTGACAATAAAATCAAAGAAATAGATCATGGTGAAGCTCTCATTATGCGGGAATAATAAATGAAAGTTGGACAGTGCATGGAGGTAGGTAAAAAGGTGTAGCAGACTGAGAGATGTTAATAGCTGGGGCTACTGTAGCATGAATTCGGAACCGGGCCTCCAAATAGGCCCAACCATAATGCCCTTGTTCAACCTAATACACAATCGAAACCAAGGGTGTAAATCCGGTTTCGTTGTATTGTGTTGATGTCAATCCAATCCTAATTCTAATGCCCTGACTTTATTTATAAAACTTCAGTTCAACGCTAAAAAATTTGGATCGGATGCAGGTTAACAATTTGAGCTTATTTTAACTAATAATTTTTTTAATAAACCTTTTGAATTTACAAATATATTACCAGTTTTAGCTAAAATGATGTTATTACCAGTGTACACATGTGGGAATGTGTATTTATTAGTATATGTGTACTAGAAAGTAATTTAATTATCACTTATTCATTTCGATGGGATCTCTGTTCGAGAGGAGAAACTCTCCTTACTCAGACTCAGGGTCTATAAAGAAAGAATACATCAACTGCCCCTTCCCTTTAACCCTCCTAGTTACAATCATCGATACCCTGGTTAATATCCAACTTACGCAATTAACAGCTTTCAACTGTAATTCACCTCAACCGTTCGAGCTTGATCCCAATTAGAATGGGCCAGCTACCACTCTTGCCGTTTAACCGTTTAAACTGTCGGTGCTTCCATGTATTCGAACCTGTCTTGACAGAATATTTCACTCGTCTCTCTCCCGTGGCTTCAGGTTGGCTTTGGGTCTTGGATTATGTTGGTGATTAGATATTTTAGGAGCATTCATATCAGCAGGGTTGATTTCTGCATCTTGCCTTCAAGATACAAGGAGACCATCGACTTCAAGGCCTGCTGTACTCAAGGACTGCTGATGCGTTGATGACAATATCTGTCAGCTATACATTGTTGTTACTCGTGGCTAATGATGCATTTTTGCCCGAATGTTTGGTCTATATAATGCATCAATAGGAATGATACCCTTCGCTTGCTTGAAGGCGGATGTACGACGACCAAAGGGAGGAACACACGGCGCGTGAAATGCCCCTTCAAGAGCTCCAAAATACCCAAGTTCTAAAGGTCCCAGACGTTTCACTGAGCTACAAAGAGGCTTCAAGTCCCAGAAAATTCATTCCTCATTTAGGCTTTAGCCCACTTCGAAATGAGCCAAGAAAATCTAAAGACCCTCACCAGCCCAGAGAATCGTAATCTTTTATGGTTGCAGGTAGGGGAGAGAAAAATGACTGTTAAATAGCAGAAATCATCCTTCCAAGTGAAAGAAGAAAGGCTAAAATTAGACTTCTTTGCAACCCGCCCATCCTTGTAAGATCTAGAGCCAGGTTAACATACCAATGGATTTATCTTGATTGCATAATGTTCATCTAGTTGAGTGTAGAAGGGACAGTCCGGTATGGCATATAAAGACGGTTGAAAAAAAGATAAAATAAGATAATAGAACAAAATAAAATGCATGTTTGTGTAACTGTCATGCAGTTTGCAGTATCCATCCATCATCTGCTTGGCTGGTTGACTCACACCTGATCTGACTGCATAAGGTTGAATTAGGTTGAAGTCTTCGGCAGCATGACTTGAATTTCAGCCTAATTCCTGTAGTATTTTTCATGGTTTTATGTCGATAAATATAGGTGTTCATCTTTCTTTTAACACTTATATTAATTTGTTTCAAGACTCATTTGTTAAAATTCAAAAGTGATGCATTGAGATTCTGAAAAATACATTCTCAAATTTACAAATAAATTAGAAAGGGGTGATTAAATCACATTTTATGATAATTACAGCAATTCATACATAAATTCACATGTTCATGTCAACTGCAACATTATTTCGACTAAATTTGATAATTTATTGATAAATTGATGATGGTTATTTATAATTTATCAAAAATCAACTCGAATTGTTAATTATCTTTCAGGTGCATTAGAGTTGAATTGTAATTTTAAATGTAGAGACCAAAATACAATGTACCAATCCCTTTGACCCTTTGATCAATGGAAGATAATTCTTTTAAAATCAACCAATCCCTCATCTACGCCGAGTATCGTGCATCTGTGCTGTAACAACTAGGGGAATCGTGAGAATCCTCATTGGATGAATGTTATCTGTCATTAACGATAAGAAAATAATTCCCCGCTTGTGTCAAGTGTATGTGAAGCTCTCCAAGCATACAGTTCCATCCGGGCTGGTTGAAATTTAAAATCAATTAATCCAAGCCATACTTTAGGCCATTTCATTGACATGATTCATAACCTAAATCTTTCAGATTAATCGAACGGTCCCAAACATCTTTTACTGCATTAATCCCCACGCAAATGAACAGGCGAGCAATATCCCCAACTAATGAAAGTAAGAAGCAACCTTCATAACATCCGAACAGTTCATGAGATGGGGAATCCGATCGTAGTTAAATCAGACACTTTGACGGTCTGGATCTTAGCATCGAAGGGCCATCAGAGCTGAATTTTACGCTTGCGCGTACAAACGCAACATACGCTTGCTTTCTCGGCATTGTTGTTGACTTCCTTTGCTGGTAATGGTCTGGCTGAGCTCCTCAATGCTCGGCGACGGCCACACGACGCGCTCGAAATGCTCGACCTTAGAAGGTTGCACATTCATGATTCAACGCGATTTAAATTGGGCTAAGGTCAACATATCCCACTAATCTAATCAAATGGTGCTTAGTTTTAGTCATAAGTTTTTATATTTTGGTAGGAAAAAGTTACGATTGAACCTCACCCAATTTTAAATTAGGATTCGGTCAATTAAAATGAAGAACTAACAATCTTACCTTAATTTCAACTCACCATGTTATTAAGATAAATGAAAATATACATATTTATTTCAATGTTTACTTTTTCTTTTTTAAAGTCTTATTCTTTAAAATTTAACAAGGATTGCTGAATTTCATAAAAAGAAACGTTCATATAGATCTATGAATGAGGTAAAAAAGCAAGGCTTAAATTACCTTTTTATTTTATTATAACTACATGAATTCGTACTTAGAACTACATATTCATACAAACAGTAATTAATATACTTTTAATTAAAATTGGATTAAATATTTATAAAATAATGAAAATAACTTAAATTTTATCAAAATTGATTGAATTGTTTAGGGGTTAAAATTTTTAAAATAGGTTTAGGATTCAAGTCGGCTTGAAAATTTAAGAAATATAGATTGAATTAGATTTAATATCAACCTAATGTAACCTAATCCAATTTACGCCCCTAAATTAACTTTTAATTCGATAGCCCTGGCCTAATTAAGATAATGTATTATTAATTAACGTGTTGGAATTAATTTTTCTTTTCCTTTTTTTCTTTCCCATCAAAGCCATGAAATGTCAACAATATTGACTGAATCTAAACTAACCATCGTATGTTTCTTCACATATGTAGCGATGATACAAAAAGTAATTTTAATTAAAACTTTGATGCACTATAATAATAAAAATTATTAAGAGTGCATACAAATTTATTAAATTTTTTTAATTAATTTTGTAACCTACAAAAAGTATGTAAACATCTATTCCATGCAAATTATGATTCTTTTACAGCTGAGTGAACATACTAAATTTTTAGTAATTTAAATACTTATGTCAATAACTTTAAATAATTAAATATATCACAACAGATTTTGTCAAGTGCATATTCACTTTCAAATGGTATGAATTTGATAGTCTATTTAAGTCTTTAATAGAGATAAATTTTTGAATCTCATTTGAATAGATTGTTCTACACATGATGAATGAATCTGATTCAGTATAAATATCATCATGAGCCCAAAATGGATCATTTGCATTTAAATTTTCATGATAACATTATATTCCCCTTAATTAAATTCAAGTCATTTTTTATATTTATCACCATTTATTTAGTCAATATGTGAGAAATCTTTTTATCTTCTTTATTGAAATGCATACTCAAAAGCATATAGAAAAGCAAATCAGTAGATAGCACCGGAAAGTCTGTAGCCTATACATATACATTTTCATTCTGTAGACTTTCTTGCGGATCATCGCCGGCCTTTGAAAATCACTAGTCCAAAGATTTCTCATGAGGACAGAAAATGAAATAATACCACGAGGATAACAATTGAAAATAAAATAAATAAAAATAATATATATATATATGAAAAATAAGATTGTTAGGGAAAATGAGAGTCAATCGACATCACATGAATTAAAACAAAGGTAATAGCCCTTATGTAATAAAAAAGGTAAAAGTTTCATTATTTATCTTTTCTATATTGATGTGATTTTAACTATTTCTACTCTATCATAACTACTTTAAGCATTAGGTCTACAATCTTAATGTGTTTTAACATTGGTAAATTTGTAAGTTATTTCTATATGTATGTTCTTGAGTTTTGATTAAATTGCATTTGTTACTATATAACTTTGCTTGTTGCGAGCATGGTTTTAAGATTTGTTTCATTTTGCACATATATCCTTGAGGTTTTTCCTATATTTTACAAATATCCTAGGTTAGAGTTCATAAGTAAACAACTGTTAAATTAGTAAATGACATTAGATTTGGTGTGAATTGATTAAAATGTTCTTAATAACTCAAAATCCTAAAATCTAAAAAAATATATTTTTTAAATTTTTGTAAAATAAAAAAGAAAATTACCTATTTTATTACAACTATTTTCTATATATATATATATATATTTCACTTTTAGCTATTTATTTAAATTTTATATATTTTTTAAATTATATATTTTCAAGGATATGTTCATCAATTCGCATAATATTTAACGCATTTAACTAACGTAATGCTGTAATGGTCATTTTTTGTTGAAGGACTTTAACGCCAGGAGCATTTGTGTAGGATGGAGCAAAGCTCAGGAGAACTTGTGCAAAACAGAATAAACCTTAGAAACATGCATGCAAAAAAGCAAAGTTTGGTATAAACAAGTGTAATTTGTTTAAAACTCAGGAGCACCTTTATAAGTAACCCAAAGAATTAGCAGATAAAAATATATGAGTATGGTCTATGAAACGAAAGTTCATGGCAAAAAAGGAATAACTGTTTAAAATCTTGAAAGAAGCTTTATTAGGCTTTTTCTTTGGTGTACACTTCTGAACACTTCCTTTCTTTTCCTGTCTTTTGCCTATGTTGTTATTTTATTTATTTATATATTTTATTGTAGTGAGATGGGATTTCCACCCAATACGCCAACATGTCAACAGCCCTGTCTTGGATCGCAAGACTCATTCGAGTCAACTTGGATTAATTCAGGACGGCTGCGTTGAGCTTATATACACACACACACACACAAAACCCCCTTACCCATCTTCAATTCATCCCCCACTGCCCCTCTCTGCAACAATGTTCTTCACCAAGTCAAGACGCGCAACCCAACCTCCAAAGCTCCTCTTCTCATACACTATCTGCATCTTCTTCTACTTTCTTCCCACCTCGACTAAGTCGATTTCCTTCCAAATCCCTCGCTTCGACCCAAATGCTACTAGCATGGTCTACGAAGGCGATGCAGTTACTTTCAATGG
>JAYJMB010006082.1:0-11356 GCA_036873735.1 Pouteria campechiana
CCTTGAATGAGAAGGATGGATGGTTAAGGTACACACCATATGCTAAACTATTCTATTCTGGTTCTTATGTTCTTGAACTTAATGGGTTTTTGCCTCAATTATGCTACACACCATAGTTAATTGAAACGGGTGAAAGCACTTGATTTAAACTTGCACACCTGATGGTAATAATCTTACTTTTGAAAGAATGAACCCAAGTGAGGCATTAAGTCTAACATTCCATTGGCAAAGGGGTATCATCTTGTTGTGAAATTGGATCCCTAGACTTCTTCATCTTGTTAATCTCTCTGCATTATATTTAACTATTTATTTACTTTTATTCTATTAAGTTTCTGAAATTCTAAAATTCTAAAATTATACCAAATCTTATTCAAAGTCTATTTAGTTATACATTTAGTAACTAAAATTAGTTAAGTTGGTCTGTTGTTCTATGTGGGATCGACCTTTGCATTACACACTATATTGCTATACATCCATACTGTTGCAAGGAATTATAATTTGAACCATCAAGTTTTTGGTGTCGTTGCAGGGTAATGGTTCCAAACTAATTTGATTAAGATTTGTTACATTCTTTCTTTTGTTTTTTGTATATTTGTATATAAGATTATTTTTAATTATTTCCTTCTTTCTATTACAGTATTGTGAATGCACAGAAGTAGATCTTTGAACCCTACTCTTTTTCCATTATCCAATTGTGCTGACAAAGTGAAAATTGAAATAGAGATTTTAACGGAAGGAGAAGACGTAAACATGGCTGAAAATGAGGAGATCCAAATGGCTCAACTAGTGCAATAGGCTCAACATGCTCAATAATTAATGAAAGAGTTTGCATGCCCTACTATAGGGATTTCACCTTCATGCATTGTGTTAGATGAGGATGCTAGAAATTATGACTTGAAACTCAATCCAGCCACAAGAAAGGATCATATTCCCCTTCCTTTTATTGATCAGATGCTTAAAAGGTTAGCAGGTCATGCTTACTACTATTTTCTGAATAAATTTTTAGGTTGTAATCAAGTTCTAATTACCTTAGAGGACTAGAAGAAAATCACATTTACCTGCCCATTAGGAACTTTTGCATACCGGAGGATGCCATTTGGTTTATGCAATGGCCCTGCTACTTTTCAAAGGTGTATGGTGTCCATCTTTTTTGACATGACTGAGAAGTTTATTGAGGTGTTTATGGATGATTTTTCTATTTTTGGAGACTCATTTGATAATTGCCTTCATAACTTAAGTTTGATGCTTAAAAGATGTATGGATATGAATTGGACACTAAGTTGGGAGAAGTGTCACTTTTTAGAAAAACAGAGAATTGTGCTTGAGCACATTATTTCAAGTAAAGGCATAGAGGTAGATAAGGCAAAAATTGAATTGATTGCAAAGTCATCACCACCTATTTCAATCATAGGAGTTAGAAGCTTTCTTGGTCATGCAGGCTTTTACTGATGATTTATTAAAGATTTCTCAAAAATTTTTATACCTTTGTAACCCGCTAGCTAAGGGTGTAACTTTCTATTTTGATGAAGAGTTACTTGTAGCCTTCAATACTTTGAAAGAAAAATTGACATCAGCTCCTATTCTACCAATTCCAAATTGGTCTCTTCCATTTGAACTCATGTCTGATGCATCGGACTTTACTGTTAGTGTTGTCTTAGGACAAAGAGTAAATAAGTTACCTCGTGTTATTCATTTTTCAAGTAGGACTCTAAATGAAGCACAATTAAATTATTCTACCATTGAAAAAGAATTGCTTGCTATTATGTTTGTTTTGAAAAAATTTCATTCTTACTTGGTTGGTTCAAAAGTAATTGTTTATTCAGATCATGCTACACTGAGATATTTGCTAACAAAGAAAGATGCCAAGCTCAGGTTGATTAGGTGGATTTTATTATTGTAAGAGTTTGATATGACAAGAAAGGGACAAGAAGGGGTGCAAGAATGTTGTAGCAGATCATCTATCTAGACTATGGAAGGGACTAACTTCGAGCAAGAAAGAAGAAAGAAAAACATTCCTATCAATAAGATCTTTCCTGATGAGCAATTATATTCTGTGAAGGGGAGTGAACCTTGGTATGCTGATATTGTAAATTACTTGGTAAAAGGAATTTTTAATCCTCTGTTGAACTCATAGAGAAGAAGAAAGTTACTGTCAATGGCAAGGCTGGCTCAAAATTTGCCAAGACCAAATCATTAGGTGTTGTGTTTCGAAAGATGAGCAACAAAGTATTCTAAGACATTTCTGCACATTTAGTTGTGGAGGGTATTTTGGAGGAAAGAAAACTACTCTCAAAGTCTTTTAATCTGGATTTTATTGGCCAACAATTTTTAAAGATGCTCATGCTTTTTATGCTGTGTGACAGATGCTAGAGAATAGGAAACATTGGAAAGAGGGGTGAGATGCCACTTACAAGTAACTTATCATTGAACTTTTTCATATATGGGACATTAATTTCATGGATCCATTCCCACCATCCAATGGAAACCAATATATTTTGGTTGCTATAGATTATGTGTCCAAATGGATTGAAGCTTTGGCCACTAAAATTAATGATGCTAATGTTGTGCGGAGATTTTTAAAAGACAAGACTTTTTTCTAGGTTCGGCACTCCAAGAGCTATTGTTAGTTATAGAGAAACTCATTTCTGTAATAAGATTTTTGCAACTCTATTAAAAAAAGTATAACATCACTCACAAGGTTGCAACGCCTTATTATCCACAAACGTCGGGGCAAATAGAAGTCAGCAATAGACAAATAAAAGTAATTCTGAAAAGGACTGTGAAAACTTCAAGGAAAGACTGGGCAATGAAGTTGAATTATGCCTTGTGGGCATACAAGACTACTTTCAAGATCCCAATTGGAATGAGTCCATATAGACTTGTCTTTGGAAAAGCCTGCCATTTGACTTTCGAGTTGGAGCATAAGGCTTATTGGGCTATTAAACATCTGAATTATGATATGAAAAAGGCAGGAGAGTAAAAGAAACTTCAGCTTCATGAACTTGAGGAGTAGAGGAATGAGGCACATGAGAATACTAAGATCTACAAGGAGTGAACCAAGAATTATCATGATGAAGTCATTCATAAACGATACATTATCCCCGAATGGATGTTTTGCTTTATGACTCACATTTGTATTTGTTTTTAGGAAAACTAAAATCACGTTGGGTTAGTCCATTATGTGTCACACAAGTGCTTCCTCATGGACTAGTTGAACTAAAGAATCCAAAAGATGGGAGCACTTTCAAAGTTAATGGGCATTGTGTGAAGAAATACAGATAGAGGACATGCCAATGCAACTGAATGAAGTGTGAGAAATTAAAAATTTTGTAAAGAAATAGAGTTTGTCTTACTCAGACGTTAAATAAAGCACTTCTTAGGAGACAACCTAAGCTATTTTATCTTTCAATTATTTTAACTTTTTAGACATAGTTAATAAAGATGATTAGTTACACTAGTTTAAATAAACTTGCTTTGAGTATTAGGTTTTGGAATTGCAGGAGGTTTTCTTATGGTTTTGACTTTGATAAGAGGGGGTGGTGAGGTTTTTGGTTTTGGTAAAGGAGCTAGTTTGGGATAATTCACCCAAATTTTTTGAAGCAAGGAGTGGTCAGCAAGTTGTGGATAAGGAGGTGGAAGATTGTCAGCAATAACTTGCAAATTGGCTTCCAAAATAGAACAAAAGTTCTTCCTTAGTTATAAGAATGTTATTGAATTGTCCTGAGGTAGATGGAAAAATTATTCTAGGCTTGATGTTGGAAGCATCTAAAGAAGTTTCTTAGTGTATGCATGTTGAAAAGATGCTAATTGAGGAAATTTTGATTTCATGACCCATGGATGTGAGAGTAGGATAAGGGATTAGTAAGATTCTAGAAAGAGTATTCTAATTCGTGATTTGTGAAAATGGAAGTGAAGAAGGTTGAATGACAAGGTAGTGGGATAGAAACATTTTGGCAATGTCAGAATTGATTCTTGATTGAGTAGTGAATTCAAAATATACGAATTTGATTGGATGATCAATACGGAAAGAATGTCAGGATTATCATAAGCTGGTTGTGGAGAAGATTGAGGAGGAGTTTGTGGAGGAGTGGGAGGGCTTCTCCATTCTGGACAAATTGAAGGTAATTCCATTCTGGAGGAATTTCTTTAATTCATTCAGGAATGAGTTAGATTGATAGACAGAGACCCTCTAAAGTCTAGTCAAAATATTTTGGAAGAAAATGAAAGATAGGAAGTGAAACTTTAGTAGGATACTTCCCATATTTAACAATAACTCTATGGGGATTGGAAAGGTAATTCTCAGGCATGTTTGATAATGGAATAGAGGGAGGTTGTGTTGGAGGAGAGGGAGAGGTAATTTCAGTAGGTTCACTCTCAGGATGAGTAACCTCTGGAATTGTAGGAGATGATGGATTAGAAGAATGTGTGGGGGAAGACTTCACTTTGATGGGAGAATTGGTTATAAATGGAGAGAAGTGAGGTGGAGGTGGAGAATCAGTATGATAAGTTTGACCTCTGAATGACTCTGCTAGTAATTGTAGAGAGTTAAGTCTTTGATCAATTTTATGAGCTTTTAAGATCATGGATGACATGGCAATGTTGAGTCTTTGATCAATTCTATTCCTTTGAAGAGCTAGAGTGGACAATAGATTTTCAATATTCTCTAGTCTATTTTCTAGGTATTGTGGAATGAGTTGAGGAGTGAGAATTGATGAATTGGTTGGTGTAGATGGTTGATGAGTTGGTCTTATGGGTGAAGGGAATCTGATGGGTATAAAAGAGGGAGTGGTTACTGCTGCTGTGGTTTCGTTTTCTCTTCTTAAAACCTCTTCTGACTCCTCTATTCTGACATATCTTTCTTCTTCTCTTGGAATCTGTTGTTTCCTGTTCCAAATTCTCTTCTCTTGTTATTATTTCTTCTTCTTCTTCTTCTTCTTCTTCTTCTTCTTCTTCTTCTTGCTCTGGTCTAGATCTCTTTAGTTGATCTACTTTTCTTGGTTTTTCACTGATCCAGCCTTATGGAGTTTTCTTGAAACTTATTCTCTTCAGGTCTTTTCATCAATTGTATCTAAGTCTCTTGGAGATTCTTTATGTTCCTCAAACAGACTGACTCTTGCTTCTCTTATTATCTTAGTCAGAGTCATTCTATAAGGAAGAGGGAATCTTGAGGTGCTCTTAATTGAATACATATGATCGGATATTATTTTTGCCAAATCCACTTTCTTTTTGTTCTTCAGAGCCCACAATACTCTTCCATCCTTTTCTAATACATCTCCTGTGGCTCCTTTTCTTAGATATACATTGTTTATCACAATCATGTAAGTTAGTTTAAGACTTAAGCTTAGATGGCCGGAGTGAAGATAACTCTCTCTCTAATCTATTTATACTCCTGCCAAATCTGAGAACAGTTGTTGTTTGGTAGGCCACTCTGGTTTAGCTTCTACCAAAGGAAGATTAAAACATTTTCTCAGATTATCTATAGATACATCAATTTTCACTTCTCCTATCCATGAATTTTCTAATCTTAGGTTATGATTGCAGATTAGGGCTCTCCCAAGTTTTAGATAGAACTGGTCTCTGAAGCTAACATATTCCATCCTTCCTTGGTATCTGAACCAATCACATACTTTTAGTCTCATACCACTATCTCTGAAAATGTCAAAGCTAAAAATCCTTCCTTTTATTCTTTCTATCATGATATCTTTCTAAGTACCTAGAGTAATCAAACTCACTTTTGAGAGATGTTACCTCAAGTGTGTTAGTTTCTTGTCTGACTCTTTTGGTTGCTCTTTGTTACGGATACTCCTCTCTCTCCTTCCTTTTTTCGTCTGCCGATTTGGTGGTTCCCTTTGTTCTCGCCAATGTAGCAAAAGAGGGTTAGTCTTAGGAGATGAAAAGGATTTCTTACTGGTGTAGAACAATTTCGTGGAAGATTATGGAAAAATCGTTTGTTCTAGAAAATTTGAATCAAGAGGGAAGAAAAGGGTTTCTCTGAAAAGGGTTCTTCAAATGCTTAATGAGAGGGGTTTTAGGTTTTTTGAAGGTCTTTGAATAGTTAAATAGGGTTTCAGGGTTTTAGTTTCTTTGAAACGTTAAAGGATTTAGTTTTTGGAGGATCCGAAATGAGTAAATGCGATCTTTGGAGGTAATAGATCTATTAATGTCATGTTTTGGTGACTCCAAAGCTTTACTTTGGAGGTAGCATAGCCCTATAGAGGCTACGAAATGGTCATGTAAGAGGGTGAACTACGGAGGCTCCGAAGTTTTATTTTGGAGGCTACAAAATAGATTGTTGAATTGTTGTCAGAGTTAAGATTGATTTTCGGAGGTTCCGAGATTTTATTTTTGGAGGCATGATCGATCTTTGGAGGTCCGAAGGATATTTCAGAAGCTCTGAAAGTGGTACCATTTTTCAGATTTGTTCTTTTGTGTATTTTTTAATGAAATATTCAATAAGGAACATATGCTTTATCATATAGATGTTCTATCAATTTCAAGTTAAGCATTTGGATCTAAAACACCTAGTTCTTTTCTTAACTTACTAAATTTATCTTCTGGAAGAGGTTTAGTAAAAATGCTAATTGATTTTCAGTTGGCACAAATTCTAAACAAATGTTATGATTTTGAACATGATCTCTCATAAAGTGGTGCCTAATTTCTATTTGTTTTGTTCTGAAATATAAAATTGGATGTTTGGTCAGACTTATAGCACTTGTGTTATCACATCTTATGGGGATATTAATAAAGTTAAGACCAAAATCACTTAATTGTTGTGTCATCCATAGGATCTTAGCATAATAACTGTCAGCTGCTACATATTCTACTTCATAAGTTGATAATGCAATAGATGTCTGTTTCTTAGAAAACCATGATATGATCATGTTTCCTAGAAACTGACAAGATCCTGAGGTACTCTTTCTATGTACTTTATATTCAGCAAATTATGCATCTGAGTACCTTGCCAAATTAAAATCAGAACCTTTTGGGTACCACAAGCCGAGGCTTGGTGTTTCTAATAAGGATCTAATGATTCTCTTCATAGCAATTAGGTGTAACTCTTTAGGATCTAACTGAAATCTAGTACACATGCAGACACTAAACATTATATCTGGTCTACTTACAGTTAAATATAATAATGATCCTATCATGCTTCTATAGAGTTTGTTACATACTGATTTACATCTTTCATCTTTGTCCATCTTTATTGAAGTGCTCATTGGTATTTCATATCTTTTAGCATCTTCAATGTTGAATTTCTTTAGAAGTTCTTTTATATACTTGACTTGGTGGATGAAAATTCCTTCTTTTTCTTGTTTGATTTATAGTCCCAAGAAGAAGTTGAGTTCACCCATCAAGCTCATTTCAAATTCTCCCTGCGTAGTCTTGGAAAATCTTGGTAAAGGTTTTCATTAGTTGCAACAAACACTATATCATGAACATAAATTTGAACTATAAGTATATCTTTCTTTGCATGCTTAATGAAGAGAGTGGTATCCACTTTACCCCTTGAAAAACCTTTTTCGATTAGAAATTTTCTTAATCTCTCATACCAAGCTCTAGGAGCCTATTTCAAACCATAGAGAGCTTTCTTGAGTTTGAAGACATGATTTGTAGAATGAGGATCTTTAAACCCAAAGGGTTGTTCCACAAATACCTCTTCATTAAGGAAAGCATTCAAGAATGTACTCTTTACATCCATTTGATATAGTTTGAAATCCATATATGATGCAAATGCAAGAAGCATTCTAATGGCTTCAATCCTTGCAACAATGGCATATGACTCTTCAAAGTCAATACCTTCTTATTGATAATATCCCTTTGCAACTAATCTTTCCTTATTTTTCACCACAATTCTTGATTCATCCAGTTTGTTCCTAAAGACCCATTTTGTTCCCATAACAAATTAATGATTTGGTCTTGGAACAATAGTCCTCACATCCTTTCTTTTAAATTGATCCAATTCTTCATGGATAGCTAAAATCCAGTTCTCATCTTCTAATGCTTGGTCTATACAACTTGGTTCTGATTGAGAAATGAAAGCAAAATTGTTACATATTTGGTGATAGGATGATCTAGTTCTTACTTTGTCGAACACATCACCAATTATTTGATTTTCAGGATGAGCATGTATAAACCTCCAATCTTTGCGAAGAGATGAGTTACCTTCCTCATTTACCTCTGTTGTGAGTGGTTTAGCTTCATTAATTATTGTCTTTGATAGTAGAGCTTCTACTTGTTTATCTTGTAATCTGAGTTTCTCCATGTTTGTTAGAAGACTATCTGTCTCATCATAAAAATGACTATTTTTCTTTATCGAGTTAGTATGTTCATCAAATTTGACATAGATGGATTCTTCTATTATCTTAAGTCTTAGGTTGTACACTCTAAATGCCTTGCTAACAATGGAATAATTTAGAAATATTCCTTGATCAGATCTGTTATCAAAATTTCCAAGGTTTTCTTTGACATTATTAAAAATAAAACACTTACAACAAAACATATGAAAATAAGAGATATTTGGTTTATTGTCATAGTATAATTCAAATGGAGTTTTGTTGAGTATGGATCTAACAAAGATTTTGTTAATAATATAGCATGCAGTGTTCAATGCTTCAGCCCAAAAATAGTGTGGTAGGCTATATTCACTCAACATTGTCCTTGTCATTTCTTATAAGGATTTGTTCTTCCTTTCTGCTACTTCATTTTGTTGGGGTGTTCTTGGTGTAGAGAAAGTTTGAAGAATTCCATTATTTTCACAAAAATCAATAAATCTATGATTTTCGAACTCTCCACCATGATTACTCCTTATGGCAACAATGTGAGAGCTTTGTTTATTCTGTACGCATTTGGTAAATACTTCAAAGAATGAAAAAGCTTCATCTTTGGATGCTAAAAACATTACCCAGGTAAATCCACCATAGTCATCCACAATGACATGTGCATAATGTTTCCCTCCAAGACTTCTAATTCTTGTTGGACTAACTAAATCCATATGTAGCAGCTGAAGGGGTTTGGTTGTGTATACTTCTTTATTTAACTTCAATGATTCTTTTACTTGCTTGCCTTTCATGCAAGCATCACACAACTTATTTTCAAATTTGAGTTTTGGTAAGCCAACAACTAGATCTTTATTATATAATCTTTCAATCAGATTTTTATTGGCATGTCCTAGCCTTCTGTGCCACAACATGTGTTCATTGTCATTCACAACAAGACACTTAGCTAGAATATCAGAAAGATCAACCAAATATATATTTTCATGTCTTCTACCATACACTATAACTAATTGAGACTTATCCAATATAGAGCAGAATTAAGATTCAAATACAACTTTATAGCCTTTATCACAAAACTAACTTATGCTTGTGTTTCAATCCTTCTACTAGAATTACATCTGAAATTGTAGTAGATAGTGATTGCCCGACCTTACCGATCTCAACTACTCTACCTTTACTATTATCACCAAAGGTTACTGTTCCACCAGATTTCATTTTCAGCTCCATAAATAGCTCCCTATTCCCTATCATGTGCCTTGAGTAACTACTATCGATATACCATGTGCTGCTTTTTGTGGCTCCAAAGCACACCTGCGTGGATAAAGTTAAGTCTTAACTTTTGGTACCCATTTGGGAATGGGTCCAGGTGGGTTAGTTGTAGATAGCATTAGTACCCATTATTTCTTGGGCAATACTTTTTTAACTAAAAGAGTTTGGGTTGCATTTAGTATATTTTGCAACTATCTTTGAAGCCCAAATCATAGTCTATTTAGGTTCTAATTTTTTGTGTTGCTGCCATCTACTTTTTTTCTTTGGTTTCATTCTTAACAGAGTGGAAGTCAATGTCTTTTTCAGAGTATTGTTCTTAGCTACTACTTGCTCAAGTATGCTATTAGTCTCTTTGTACTTCATTTTCAAAGTCATAAAATGTGAACATAATTCTTCTCACATTTCTTCATGACCAGGAGTTTTAGAATCAGAATTTACCTGCTCCTCATGGATTGCCATGAATCTAATTCTCGTATGAAGTTCATCTTCAATACTTCTATTTGGAGAGAGTTGGCTTATTTGAGCTTTATACTCTTCTTTCTATTCACTCTTACTTTCATTTATTATGTTCTCTAGCATCTCCCATTTTGCTAGAGCTTTCTTTTTGTATTGGAATTTTCTGCTTGTTCTATTGTTATTGTTGTTATTGTTGTTTTTTCTGTCAAAATATGAGTTGTACCTCTTCTTTTGCTAATCATTTTGTCTTTTGTCTGGTTCTAGACAGTCAAACTTCATATGTCCAGGTTTCCCACAATTATAATAGGTGGGTGGTTCTTTCTTTTTATCATTTCTTTCAATATTATTCCTTGAACTGTTTTCAAACCTTTTCTTCTTTAGCATGGATTTGAATCTTCTTCTAATCATTATCATCTTCTTGTCTTCATCTCCCCTTGTGGATGCATCGGTTTGTGATTCGTTATTCTCTAACTCAGCTTTAAGAGCAATTGCTTTCTTACCGTTTGGTTCTTCTGTATTTTTTGACTTTATTAACACCTTATGAGTCATAAGAGAACCTATAAGCCCATCTAGACTCATTATGTCCAGATTCCTTACTTCCTGGATTGCTGTCACTTTAGGCATCCATTTCTTTGATAAGGATCTTGAGATTTTCTTTACAATTTTGGGTGTTGCATTCTTTTCTCCTAGAATTTTTAGTCATTTGTTATCTTTTGAAATCTTCTGAACATGTCTAAGATTGACTCTATCTCCTTCATGTTGAAACCTTCATATTCTTGCAAAAGAAGATTTATCTTAGTTTCTCTCACTTGTTTTGTGCCTTTATGTGCAACCACTAGTTTCTCCTAGATTTCCTTCGTTGTATAATAAGAGGATATCTTGTCAAACTCAGAGGATGTAAGAGCTCAGTAAAAGTAGTTCTTTGCCTTAACAATTTTTTCAACTACTAGAATGTTCGTATTAGTGTACTAATCTTCCTTGTTAGGACAATCATTCCATCTTTAATGGTTTCCATAGTTGATAATCTGAGGCAATCAAGAAGTTTTTCATTCTCATCTTCCAGTATCCATAATTTATACCAGTAAATAAGGGAGGTCTAGAAGTAGATTGACCATCAGCAAAAGTGTTGTGGAAATAGATGGCCATTGAGATCTCTTCACAAGTTATATAAATGAAATAGTAAGGTATAACTGGTGAAGCCTGCTTTGATACCAATTATTGATCCTATTTAGATGATGACTAAAGAGAGGGGGGGGGGGCGGGGGTGAATTGAGTCTTTAAAATTTTTGACCAACTAATGATCGTAGTGCAAGAATAAAGAAAAGACTTTAGACTAGTATTTTTATAGTGGTTGG
>JAYJMB010006083.1:0-11356 GCA_036873735.1 Pouteria campechiana
TTTCTTCATTTAAGGTATTTTTTATATTTTATTATTTGTTCTTTTTTTATGTCCTTTTTCATCTATCCAAATACTCGAGGCTTTGATTGGGATTTGAAAAAAGTGGAAGAAGAAGAAAAAGATACCGAAAGAAGTGGAAGAAGAAGAAAAAGATCTGATATAATAGGCATGATAATCATAAATTAAGTGAATAAAAAATAAATAAACTTTTTAATTAAAAAATATTATAGTAATTAAAATATAGATAATATTGAAAAAAACATATCAAGGTAATTAAAATATCTCATAAATTTAAGAGGAGTAGAAAAAAAAAGAAATAAAGAAACTTTTCTCACAAGCGGACCGAGACATCCTTCACTTATCTACCAATTGTGCCTTATGGTTGGAGTTCCTACCATTGCAAAAGAGGAACTCCAACAACTTCTATCGGCAATTAATGATGTCATTATAGAAACTTTTGAAAAGTCATCGCGTGTAAATGCAAGAGCGGATACCTCATCTGCCACCCCGAGTTCTTCCCAATAGAAGCCCATGAGAAAATCTTCTTCTAAAGAATCTACTCTTGTTGAGCTAGAATTACGCTTAGTGGGAATTCTATCTTAGCAAAGGCAAATGATGAGGGAGCAGCGACAACTGTTAAAATATATGGTAAACCACAATAATACTTTAATTGTCATGCTCCAGAGTTGCAATGTATCATAAGGGGACAACTCAATTGCTTTCCCCACTCCACCAATATTTCTTGATTATGCAGAAGACTTTGAGAGTTTGGAGGAAGGCAATAGCTCAAACAAATGATCGGTCCCTTTTAGGGAAGTCCTTGTTTTCCATTATTTTATTCTCCATTGAGGACAATGTTGGTTTCAAGTTTGTGGGTGTTAGTATTTTGCTTATGAATGTGTTTGTCTTAGCTAATGGTTTGTTGCGGTTTGTCTAGTTTTTGTGTTGTATGTTTAGTTAGTTTATCTAGTTTTTATGGTGTTTGTTTGGATAGTTTGTGTTATGTTTAAATCTCTATATTGAGTGCTTTATTTGATTGTAGTTATGTTTGGATAATTGTATATTTTGAATATTGATCAGGATCATCATACAAAATCAATGACATGTATGTGACATTTGACAATAGTTAAGTTGAAAATGATAGGAATCACTATTGTTTGCATGCTTGACTTGATTCTTTATCTAATTTGTTATAGATTTCTTATACACATTGATCACATTGACTTATCCATTTCTTTTGAAATCTTTGAATACTTAGCATAAGTTTAGGAGACTAAGTATGCATTGTTCAATTTGAATTTTAGGATTCATTATAACTATGTTGAGACAAGCATTAGATGAGATAAAAGAAAAACAAGAGTAAAAACTCACTGTTTATCGGGGGAATCACATTTCGATGAATGAGAAAGAAAACAAATTTGGGGATGTGATAGTACTATAGCCCAAGGAATAGGGAGATCACATCTTTATGAATCAGAAAGAAAACAAGTTTGAGAGTGTGATAATAATATGACCGAAGGAATAGGGGGATCACATCTGGAAAAAAATGAGGAATGTGATAGTAATAGAATCCACAAAAAAGAAAAATATTAAATACTAATCTAAAGTAGTCTCTTTGATTTAATTTGCAAATTCTTAGTGTTGCATTGAATATATATTATTCAGTTGCTTAAATGAATTTAAGTGTGAAAAGATATAGATTGAAATGGCTATAATTCTTACACATGCACATGAAATCTAAGGTGGAAAGGGAAATGCTCAGGTTTAAAATTAAAGACATATGTGATATCTTGATAGTTTCCTCTTAAATATACCTATCGTATTGAGGTTTTTGACTAATGACTTAGCTCAATATTCATTGTGTCCTTTATAAGTTTATCTTGTGTTTCTATTTTGCTCGAGGATGAGCAAATAAGTGAGTTTAGAAGTATTTGATAAGTGAATTTCATTCACTTACATTATATATGCTCAAGCTTAGTTATTTGTAAATCCTTGTTATTTTTATATGTATTTAATACTTATTTGTTAAATTTTTTAGTATTTTGAAGATGAAAAAGAAGAGAAAATGGAAGAAAAAGATAAAGCTCAAAAAGTGAAAAAGAAGAAAATTACAAAAGAGCTGGAAAAATCAAAGTTTCAATTGAAAATCAACCTGGCGCTGCCGACACCAGGATCAGTTATAACCACCAACTAGACAATAAGGTGGCGTCACTCCTTAATTTTAGCAAATTTTCTGCTAGTGTGGTTGGGGGAGAAGTTAGGGTTTTTGAAGGATCTTTCTGCTTTCGTTTTTAGGGTTCTTTTTGAGGGTTCTGAGGGGTGAATCTTTGAAGTTTCTTATGGAGAAGAAGGAAGATTGTAAGTAAGCAAGAGGAAGAAAAGAGGATGTTCTTCATTGTGATGATCCTATCTAAGGGAGTTGTTTTGATTTTTATTATGAACTAAATCTCTTTTTCTAGGGTGAAGATGTAACCTTTTTTATACTCTTTATTATGTGGATTGTTGGTTATAAATGGTTATATGATCTTATTTCATTTATGATGTTGTTTGCAATGATTTAATTCATTTTATTGCTTAATCATCAATGTTATAAGTTAAATTAATTGTCTGAGCATGGTTAAGGTAGACACCATATGCTAAACCATGAGCTCCTTTGAATGAAAATGATAAATAGTTGAGGTAGACACCATATGCTAAACCATTATATTTTCATCTATTATGTTTTTGAGATTAATGGGTTTTCACCTCAATTATATTACACAACCATTATATTTTCGTCTATTATGTTTTTGAGATTAATGGGGTTTCACCTCAAGTATACTACACACCATAAATAATTGGAATGAGTAAAAATATTTGAACCATCAAAATTTTATCAAATTCTATATTTAGTAGAATTTTATATTACATATAGGTTTTAAAATGAAGCCCTCATTGTGTGAAATATATCCTATGGGTCAGATTAATAACATATTATGTGTATAAGAAGTTATTAATGAAAAATAAAGAGAAAAAAAATTCAAAAAGAGACATTATCTGGATTAGCATCCCATATGCACTTCAATGGGTTAATAAAAATGATTTATGTAGTGTTTTGTGCATATGATTTTATGGACCATAGATCACTTGTTGACCACACAAGATGATTCGAGTATTTTCCTAGATATTTTAGAAACTAATGTCTAAAGTTAGAAAGTTAAAATAATTATCAAAAATTAAATTCTTGATAAAAAAAAGAAAAAACACAAGGAACAAAAGTTCATGTTCGTGGTTGCTGGCAATGTTAACACTGCCTAGAAAGTTGTTTGGGCCACAGTCGGCTCAGCCCAGTTACAAGTGCCAAGCCAGAGCCTAGTGCATCAACTAGGCTCTAAGCCAGCTAGCTAGACAACTCAAGCCAGAGCCTAGCGCTAGGCGGAAGCCCAGCCCAGGCAAAAGGGCGGTGGCGGCTACTGGTCTGACAAGTGCACGAATGACCAGGAAACTTGTTGATGTTTCTGGACTCCGATTTTGGATGATCAAGTAGTTAATTTTAGAATTTTTGGATGTTCCGGATCCAGTAAAAGGGTAAGATTTTCCAAAAGATGATCAGATCATATAAAATTAAATGGTCAAATTAATTTTATTGATTTATAAACCCTGCAATCTTCAATTTGGATGATCAGATAGTTCATCTTAGGGTTTTTGAGCATTTTGGATTTAATTGAAGGGTTAAATTATTTAAAACATGGCCAGATCATATTAAGATGAATGTTCATATTACTTTTGTTAATTTATGGACCCCATGATCTTCAATTTGGATGATCAAATAGTTGATCTTGAGGTTTTTAAACATTCTGGATCTAATGGAATGGTCAAATTATTTAAAATATGGCCAGATCAAGTGAATATGAATGTCTAAATTAGTTTTGTTGAATTAAGGATCCCATGATCTCTGATCTAAATGATCAGGCAGTTGATCTTGAGATTTTTGTACATTTTGGATCCAATGGAAGAGTTAGATTATCCAAATAGTAACAAGATCATGAGGTTGAGTGGACAAATGTGATATTGTGGTCCACTAAACCAGTTAGGATATAATCTAAGATTTTGATGTATTTGATGATGACCAAATCTTGAGGTTTGAGTGAATAAATGTGATGATGAGATCCACTAAACCAGTCAAAACATGATCTAAGGCTTTAATCTGCTAAGATGATGGTTAGATAAGGATGTTTGAATAAGCAGCATAGAAGAGATGAGATGTACTTCCCTAAATTGATGTTATGGTTGGTCAAACCAGATAGTTTATGATATGTATGGTGATATGATTAGTATTTTTCTCACATGTGTTAGTTACATCTATATTACTTACTGAGTTATTATGACTCACTTAATATTATTTACCTTTTTTACAGAGAATATCGCTTGTGGTGGGTATTAGTCGTGGCATGGGGATAGATGTGATAAAGTTTTTCGATAGGAGTGATTTTCAAATAGATGTTGTAATTCTGTTTTTATTTTAAAGAAATGTACTTGACCACATTATCAATTGTATAGAATTTATATTCTTTTTCTTAATTGTGAGTTATTATGGTCCCCTTTTAGGTTATATTTTATTTCAAATGTAATAGATTTTGGAAGATTCACCCATGAATTTGGGAATGACAATTCATTATGTTGTTCCTGGGCCCAGGGCGTGATAGCTGCTATTAGGGCAAATCGCACTTAAACTAAAATGAACATAATACATGAAAGGATCTAAAACTCAAATAAGAAAAATTGAGGCAAGTATGGATGCCTTAGATAGATGCATGCATTAATAAATTCTCAATGATGAAAATACAAATTTTGATTATTAAGGATTTTAGTGATAAAAATAGAGATTTTGATCGCGAATGAATTAAATGATAAATAGGTCTTATTCGCAATATAATGTTTATTGTATTTTCTTTCTTGCAGTATGAACCCTATAGAGAATGCTCAAGAGAGAGATTCCATGCGGAGCCAACCAAAGCAGTCCGGAGTAGGGACTAGGCGAGGTAGGAGCTGAGGTCGAGGTCAACTGAAAGTAAACAAAGAAGCAAGGCCAACCTTGACAACCTTGACAGAAAGAGTAAATACTCAACAAGAAGAGTTAGCACTGCTTAGATAGGAGATAATGGGTCAGTTCCAACAGTTAAATATGAGGCTAGGTGCAAGTCAACCTCAGACTATCATGGCTACGCCCCCAGCTCCACTGACTCAGCAAGCTGGATAAACTCAGGTTATTTAGGTCGAGCGATAGAGAGAGGGAGCACAAGACCCAGATGACCATTAGTCAGAACAGGGGCAGAGGGTTGGATCGTCAGAGCAGAGGAATGTGGCTACTGGTGAGGGAACTGGTGTAGGACAGTGTTCGGAGCAAGCTTCGACAAATAGATAAGAAGGGACGACAGAAAGACAGTTAGACCAAATTGTAGAGTCTTGGTTAGTGGGAAAAGAAAAATGCTACAAGCTAGCTTCTAGAAAGACTAATATTCAGAAGGATTT
This sequence comes from Pouteria campechiana, assembly GCA_036873735.1. Classification (NCBI taxonomy): domain Eukaryota; kingdom Viridiplantae; phylum Streptophyta; class Magnoliopsida; order Ericales; family Sapotaceae; genus Pouteria; species Pouteria campechiana. Next base: position 5,512 of record JAYJMB010006083.1, read on the forward strand.
GCCTTTTCACCACTTGAACCCTCTAACTTTTGCTAGGGGAAATAACATGGTAGCTAACAACTAGCTCAATACTATAAGCAAGACATTTGATTTCTTAAATTGCTCAGAAGCACAAAGAGTCCATCTTGCAGGCTTCCAGTCAATAGATGATGCTCATTGGTTGCAGGAGTAGCAGAGCTGAGTATTAAAGAGTCTGGATAATGAGATTACCTGGAACATGTTTAAGGAAAAATTTTATGCGAATTATTTCCCTTCGAGTCTTCGAGTTGAGAAAGCTCAAGAGTTTGTTGAGCTAAGACAAGGGTTGATGACAGTGGCCTAGTATGAGATGTAATTTTCTGCATTACTTCGATTTACCCTAGACATTGCTGTAAATGAGAAGGCTAAGCTACAAAAGTTTAAGGATGATTTGGCAACAAACATAGGCTAAAGTTAAACTCTTCAAATTTTAGACTTATGGTCAGACAATGGACTACACTATATTTGTTGAGAAAGAGGTGAAAGAAACAATGTGCATTCTTAAAAAATACAAAGATTTCTCAGAAAGAGAAGAACCGTCAACTAAGAAATGGAAGATGCAGTACTCTAGACAAGGATCTAAACTTAAAGGATCCAAGTTTGGGAAGGGAAGCAAACCTAGCAAGAAGTGTGATAAGTGCCAAAGGTTTTACTTTGGACAGTGCAATTTTAGATTGGATGTCGGCTTCAAATGCGACTAGATGGGTCATTAGGCTGGGGAGTTCACAGGTTGGGTTATATGTTATCGATGTGGAAGATTTGGTCATTACTCTAGAGAATGTCAATCCTCTTCGACCAGTGGACAGTAACAGCAGCAACCACGACAACATCAACAAACCAGAGCGATAGGCAGAGTAGCAGTACTATAGTAGCAAGGTGGTCAGCAGACCACTTAGGTCTTTGCTCTGATACTAGAGCAATATCAGACTTTAGCAAGTGTAGTGGTAGGTATCATCTGACTTTATGGACATTACTATCATGTTTTGTTTGATATTGGAGGAGATAAATCTTTTATTGCATCTGAATTGGTTTGAGAGTGTGCCTTGCATTCTCGAAAGATGATTGAGCATTTATTAGTTGTATCATCTATGGGTGATGATTTGGTCACAAATCATGTTTGTTTATTTGTTCTATTGAAATATGAGAGATAGTGATACCGGGTGATCTAGTAGTTACGCCTATGAGAGATTTAGATATTTTCTTAGGTATAGACCAAATGAGCTTATGAGTGATCAGTATAGACTACCAAGAGAGTAAGATTAAGATCCATTCAGTGGATCACATTGAATTTATCTTCAAAGAAAATTGAAGAAAGGTATCTTATTTATTGTCAACTCTTCATGTAGTAAAGATGTTGAGACAAGAATGACAAGGTTTCCTGGTGATAGTTGTAACAGTTGATGGGAAGGAGATGAGAGTTGAAGATATTCTTGTGATACAAGAATTTTTAGATGTCTTCCCATATGAGTTGCCTAGATTACCTCATGATAGAGAGATTGAATTTACTATTGACTTTGTCCCTAAGACAAGTCCAATCTTTAAGGCACCATATCGCATGGATCCAATGAAGTTGAAGAAACTGAAAGAGTAGTTGCAGGAATTGTTTGACCTAGGGTCTATCCTCTCTAGTGTGTCATCTTAGGAAGAACCAGTTCTTTTTGTCAGAAAGAAAGACTGTAGTCTTAGATATACTAGACCATAGAGAGCTGAACAAGATGACTGTCAAGAATAAATATACTCTACAGGACATTGATGATTTATTCAACCAAATGCAATGATTGACCCTCTTTTCCAAACTTAGACTTCGATTCGGCTATCATCAATTAAAAATCAAAGAAGAAGACATACCAAAAAAATGCTTTTTGTACTCAGTATGGTCTTTATGAATTCTTAGTGATGTTTTTCGAGCTAACAAATGCTCTGGTAACTTTCATGGATTTGATAAACCGAGTATTCTATCAGTTCTTAGATAGATGCATTGTCATATTCATTGATGATATCTTGGTATGTTCCAAGAGTAGAGAAGAGCATGTAGAGCAGTTGAGAGATATGTTTTGTGTTATGAGAAAGGAAAAGTTATATGCTAAGTTGAAAAAGTGTGAGTTTTGGTTAGATAGCTTATCTTTCCTTAGACACATAATCAATTGTGAAAGGGTTTCTATAGACCCACAAAAGATTTAGGCTGTGGTAAACTGGGAGAGACTTACTACTGTAATTGAGGTTCAATGTTTCCTAAAAATGGCAAGTTACTATAGACAATTTGTGAAAAATTTCTCCTCTATCGTGGTGCCTTTGACGCGATTGACACATAACAATACAAAGTTTCTATTTACAGATGAATGTAAGAGCAGTTTCCAAGAGTTAAAGAACGGATTAACCATAACTCTGGTGTTGGCTTTACTTGATAGTAGAGGTAATTTTGTGATGTATAGTGATGCCTCTAGGAAAGTACTTGGGTGTGTTTTTATGCAACATGGTAGGGTGATAGCATGTGCTTCATGTCAATTGAAGTCGTATGAGCAGAATTATCCTATACATGACTTGGAGCTCACAGTTGTAATGTTTTCCTTGAAAATTTAGCGACATTACCTATATGGCGAGAAGATAAAAATTTTCATAGACCATAATAGTCTTAAGTATATTTTTCTCAGAAAGAGCTGAACTAAGGCAAAGGAGATGGTTGGAGCTGTTAAAGGATTACAATGTAACCATTCATTATCATCTTGGTAAAGCTAATGTGGTGACAGATGCTTTGAGTCATAAATCCTGTGTAGGAGTAGCTGCTCTAGTTATAAATCAGATCCAGTTGACTACCAGGTGGAACGACTACAACTTGAAATGTTGCCTCCAAAAGAAGTGAGACAACTAAGTGTTTTGCAAATTAAATCAACTCTTATTAATTGGATTAAGGTAGCTCAGAAGTAGGATCTATTTGTTCAAGAGGTTTGTGACAAACTGCATCAAGGGGAGTAGACTGAGTTTCAATATTGACCTAATGGTATTTTGTTGTTATGCAATAGATCAATAATGCCTAGGTTGGACAGTTTCCAAAGAGAGATGCTAGAAGAGGTATATCAATTGAGGTTTTCCATACATTTGGATAATACTAAGACGTATAGAGACCTTAGAGGAAGCTTTTGGTAAAACTATATAAAGAGAAATTTTGTTCAATTCGTGGCTCAATATTTAGTATGTCAACAAGTTAAAGTTGATCATTAGAGGCTAGCAGGTTTATTACAACCACTTGAGATTCTAAAATGGAAGTGATATCATATCACGATAGATTTCGTGACCACCTTGCCTCTAACTCAAGCACGTTGTGATGCAATCTGGGTTAGTGAGGATTGACTTACTAAGACAACTCATTTTTTATCATATCGGATGACTTCTAATGTAGATTAAATGGCCAAATTATATATTCAGAAGATTGTTAGGCTTCATGGTGTACTTGTATGAATTATATCAAATAGAGATAGTTGATTCATCTCAGAGCTTTGGCAAAGTATGCAGAAGGCAATGGGGACAGAATTACCCCTAAGCTCTATATATCATTCTCAGACAGATGATCAATCTGAAAGGATGATCCAAATATTGGAAGACATGTTATGAGCCTATCTTTTAGGCATGAAAAGTTCATGGGATCATCATTTTCTAATGGTGGAGTTTGCCTATAATAATAGCTATCAAGTAAGTATTAGCTGGCTCCATTTGAGGTATTATATGACAAGAAATGTTGCATGCCATTGTATTGGGAGGAGGTTGGTGAGCGAAAGTTGTTAGCACCTAAAATGATACAATAGGCGATAGAGAAAGTCAAGCTAATAAGGAAGCCTTTTGAAGCTGCCGAGGATAGATAAAAGAAATATATTGATGGGGGGTGTCGAGATCTTTAGTTTGCAGTTGGGGAGCATATATTTATAAAAGTCTCATCCATCCATGGAGTTATGTCATTTAGAGTAAAAGGAAAGTTAAGCCCTCATTTTATTGGGCAGTTCAAGATCCTAGAATTCATTAGTAGAGTTGCATATTAGTTAACCTTACCGCTATCATTATTTGGAGTTCACAATGTATTCCACATTTTATAGTTGAGAAAATATATAGCAGATCCTTCTTATGTATTACGTGCAAAGCAATTTCAGTTTGAGGAGGACCTAACATAGCAAGAGTGGCCAGTCCGGATACTTGATGTTTATGACAGACAATTAAGAAGAAGAACAATAAAACATGTCTTGGTTTAGTGGAACAACCACAATAAGAAAGAAGCCACATGAGAACTTAAGGAAGACATGCGGCAACTTTATCCTAATTTATTTTTTCTTTATTGTATTGCAAGTTTTGAGGACAAAACTTTTATAAGGTGGAAAAAAATGTAATAACCTTGTAAAAAAAAGTAGTGTCAGTAAGTGTGCAGTGTTGGCAAAGTGGTTATTGGCTGGTTTGGCAATATGCAATGCAAGTGATGCATGCATGTTAGGCAGTTGGCATGCACATGCATGATCAAGTGGTTACACAATAACTTTTTCCACCATGATTGCATCTCCTTGCCCCCCTCCCTAATTAAAAGTGTCAACAAGAGGAAGGAAGAAGGGGTTAAGGCACTGAGAGAAAGAGATATCATCGCTGCTAGAGAAGAGAAAGAGAATGAGGGAGACTCTGTTTCTAGTTTATCGTCGTGCATTTTCAGCCAAGTAATTAGATATATATTTGTTACTTATGTAATAATTATACTAGTTTGGATTATTATTTGGATATTTATAAGTCGTATTTTAGTTGCGACGCACGCTAATAAGCATGTGATGCAAATGTATTGGAGTAAATATTAAAATATTCATTTTTAGTGAATTAAAAAATAAAATTAGTCTGATTAATATGTATGTTGTTTTGATGATCAGATCTGTTGATTATGTTTGGTTTTTGTGAATTTACATGCCATGTGATTTTTGTAAAAATTGATGTGAAATAACTGTTTAAACGATAAAAATTTTCTTGTTCGTTTAAAATAGAATTTTATCAAATTCTATATTTGGTAGAATTTTATATTACATATAGCTTTTGAAATGAATCCTTCGTTGTGTGGAATACATCCTATGAGTCAAATTAATAACATATTATGCGTATAAGAAGTTATTATAAAAAATAAAGAGAAAAAAAATCAAAAAGTGACACTGTCTCGATTAGCATCCCATATGCACTTCAATGGGTTGATAAAAATGATTTATGTGGTGTTTTGTGCATATGATTTTAAAGATCCGATTTATTGGATATATTTTGAATAATGACATTGCCCTAAGATAGAAATTGTAGGTTGAATTGAATTTTTAATTGGTTAAATTTAGTAAAATATGAAAAATAAAAAATTTAATAAATCTAGAAATTCTAGAACATAGATCACTTGTGGACCACACTAGATGATTAGGGTATTTTATTAGACATTTTAGAAACTAATATCTAAAGTTAGAAGGTTAAAATAATTATCAAAAACTAATTTTTTGATTAAAAAAGAAAAAAACACAAGGGACGAAAGTCCCTGTTCGTGGTTGCTGGCAGTGTTAACGCTACTTGTAAAGCTGTTTGGGCCGTTGTCGATTAAGCCTAGTTACAACAATGTTAGGTCAGAGCCCAATACATCAACTAGGCTGCAGCCTAGCGAGGCAGCTCGGGTGAGAGCCCAGCACACCAGCTAGGCTCCAACCCAGCCAACTAGCTCGAGCTAGACCTCAGCACTAGGTGGAAGCCTAGCCCAGGTGGAAGGTGTCACGCCCTGGCCTCCCACCGAGGTATTGTCCGCTTTGGGCCGCAGCCCGCACGGTTTTGTCCTCTGGGACTA
>JAYJMB010006084.1:0-11354 GCA_036873735.1 Pouteria campechiana
GTGCTGCTGGGAGGCAGGTTGAGGGGGAAAGCATTAGCCAAGGATTGTCTGAATCTCCTCCTTTGAGAGTGGCCAGATTACTTCTACGTTTCTTTGGGTATTTTTCTAAATAGCTTATTTTAATTTTGGGTTGCTTCTATGTGATGGGACAGTACTTCTGCGTTGCTTCTGTGAACTTCCAAGATACTTTTGATAACTTTTGTTGCTACTCGAAAGTTCTTAATGTTTGAGTTTCCAAGTGCAGAAACATTTTCTACATATTTTATTATTCACTTCTGATTGCTTCTGGAGGACTTTTGAGATGTTTCTGAAGGTCGAGACCTTCATGCCTTATTTTTTGAGTTTCTTTCTTATGTGCTTTCGACATGCTTCCGAGAAGCTTCTAAAGTAAGTAATTTTTATGTTTATTTTCTGAAGTGCTTTTGATAAGTCTTCTAACATTCTTCGAAGCAATTCTAAACTACTTTTGAAGAACTAAACACATAAACTTCTCTTGTAATACTTCTGAAAAACTTTTGTAGTGCTTCTAAGTAACTTCTGTAGGTCTTTTGTTGTCTGACATCATTACATATTGATTCTAAGTCAGTTCTGATAAGCTTCTGGTGGGTTCTAAGTTACGTCTGGTAACTTTTGAGTGATTCTTCATAACTTCTAATTACTTAACTTTGTTCTGTATAGACTCTACATTTCTTCTGAGTAATTTTTGAACCTTCTCAAAAATTCTTACTTGTGAACTTCTGATTTCAGACACACCATTCTTCTTAGGCCATCTCACATTTGAGGTGATTCTGGAGAGCTTCTGAGCTGCTTCTTAGGATGAAAATTAGTTTTGAAGTTACTTTTGATGGCATTCATAATTGCTCCTTAGCTTTTGATGAGGTTCTACATAACCTTTGAGATGCTTTAAAGATGGCTCTTATGCTCACATTTGTTTTCTAAAATGTTTCTAACATGTTTCTAAATACTTTTGAAATGTGAAATTTCTTCTGAAATATTTTTAAAATTTGAGTTGTATCCTTTTTGAGCATTCTTTTAACTTAAATCTTTGTGAAGACATACTATGTTACTCTCCTTAGCAAATTAACACTGCAACACTTGAAAAGTAATTAGTTAGTAGCTTAACTCTTCATTAATGTGTTTTCTCATCATCAAAATAAGGAATTATTATTATTCCCATCTAATCAATGAATCTCCTATTGATTCAATCCTCAATATAATCATACAACAAAGGGATATTCTCTAGCCCTTCTACTAAACATTTATACAAAGCCAAAATATCAATTATTCAAACTAAGGGATACCCATTATCCATTGTAAACCAAATGACATAAATCTTAAACAAAGATGGGATATCTATTATCCCCAACCAAAACATAAAAGCCCTGATTCAAATAAATGAGATATTCATTATCGCCAACCAATCATCCATTCAAATAAAATAAATGAGTGCCTACTTACCTCAAGTGAATCATTATACACTCTTCCAACTCCATTCCTTTTCATCCTTCTCAGATCGTCCTATATAGGGCAATAATCCTAATCATTTACAATTGAAACTCTTAATTAATTTCAAACCAATGAATTATCATTTCTAGATATTATGAGTGCTCAACATTAATTACAAGGCCATTTATAGCCATTAATTCCATATCAAAACCATTAGTACTCTATCACATTCATTAGGGTTACAAGGAACTTTGTTTCTAACAACAAATCGTCATCAGAAAACCTAACTAATGCTTGAAGACTTTCAAAACAACTTAATTAAGCTTTTAATTCAACAAATTTATCGCTTAAGCAGCCCATACATAATTTTTCTTGATTAACCCAAAACTAGGTCATGGTCCAATATCCATTTTCACTAATTCAAATCATCCCATACAAGTCCTAGAACATCATAATTTACGTATTAATCAATTTCCACATGCTAATTTCACATAAATCATAAAATTCCCAAAAGTTACTATGCATAAAACCCTTACTAAGCCATTTTCATGAATTCTGATGTCCAAATCATGATAATTAATCATTTAATCATTTCCCCCATGCTTAATATCATCATCTTATTAGTTTCCCCTCATTTTTCCATTGTTGACAAAAACTACGAAATCCTAGTTTACTAAATCAAAATTTTGAATGGGGAAAAGTAGCTTACCATGAAATTTGGGTGTAACTTTCACCCATGAATAAAAATTGAAGCTCTAGCCTCTATGTAGCACACTCTCATGGCAAAAAATTGGATTTTCTTTACTGTTTCACCATCCAAACATCAAAACCAAAGCCTAGAATCATGCTTGAGTAATTATCCATCTAAATCCACATTTTCCCTAGCAAAATAGGCAAGAATTTATGCATAACAGGATCTAGGGCATGCATCTGGGGTGTGGAAGAAGAAACGAGATTGATAGAAATGAAAAACAAAATAGGGTTCATCCTTAAAATGTTGATTTTTCCATTGCTTTGGCACACTATCAGACTGATGCTACAAAATCAAAAACCTATGCTTCAACATCAAGTTACTAGTGCCATAAAAGATCTCCCATACTAAAGTGATGCCACGACATCACTTTTGGATGCCATGGCATCCAGTCTAGTGTCGCGACATCCAATTATGATGTTGCGGCATCTATTTTGCTGGATGCCCATGTTTTCCTCCTTTGAAGCTGTGTCATGGCACACATTTCCTGTGCTATGGCATCACCTGCTACCCTCCATTTTATGAAATTTTCTCTATTTTAAACCTTAATTTCTTTTATGTATTTAATGCCTCATTAATAAGTCATTATAAACATAATGAAATCACATTAAAGTACATTTTAAATTGCCCCTCAAATACTAACATCATACCAATATTTAACCCAATAACCTAACTCATCATAATTTTTCTCATAAATTCATATTAAATTTCAAATACAATTCATATACTTCTCCTTTAAATCATCTCAAATACCAAATACTAGTTTTGATAAAATTTTTCCTCCTTTTCAACACCTTGGGTGTTATAGACTCCCCTCACAAAAAGTTTCATCCTCGAAACTTTCAATATAGTATAATTTTCATAAATATCTCAAATTGCAACTCAATTCATAACTTATATCACCATCACTTCTTGATTCAACCCAATTACATATTAATCATGGCTCAAAACATGTCAATTGTCACCAAGTTTTGATAATATTACACGAAGACCAAAAATATCTAATCATTCAAGAAAATTTTACTTCTACTAACAATAATAAATATACAATATCCCATCTAAGGGACTCAAAGTGCTAATATAATCAGATTAACACTGGTATTATTACTAAACTCACTTTAATCTATATAAGACTTCCAATTTACAATGTTTACGAAATATTTCAACTACCATACATTTGGAATTTACTCAAATAGGCAAAGTTCAACATAACACTCACATTTTCCACTAATCTTGTCAAATCTTGAAATGCACCAAATATAATCATTGATCATACTCATAATTTAATTCCAATAGGGTCTAAACACTTTAGTTATTTAGTTTATGGTCAACAATCAAATTCATATAACCTTGTTTCATAAGATCAAAACTAGATAGGATATATGAATTTTGATAGGTCATTTTCCCAATATATCTTTAAACATATTGATGGCATCAATTGGGTATCACTGAAACAATACTGATGCAATTCATATCACTATGCAGATACAATTTCAAAATTTTCAAAGTACAATAATTCCATAACATATCATATAGTTACAACATATATCAATATTGATATCAATGCAATAATGTCTAGTAATGGCAATACTATTTTACAATCCAAACTATCCAATTTCATTTCATACTACATTCTCATCATCCATTTATCACTAAATTATTCTTATATATACAAATGAAACTACTATCATGTGGCTAAGACAAACCAATGTATCCATATTTTCATTTGCCTACTATCAACCATTGCTATGCCCAAGAGGCTACAAACCAAGTGGACTTAGCCGCAAACTAAGTGGTTTAAACCACAAACCAAGTGGACAGTGAAAATCCAAGTGGATACAACCACAACCAAATGGCATCAGCCATCATTCAAGTGGACTCAGCAACTAACCAAAGGGACTCAACTATCTTACCACTGCGGTGTGTTTCGGACCATTCCTGTAATTTGGCTACAAATGTTGCAGAATCCATGATTACATGTTATTCTGTCATCATTGTAACCAAGACATCATAATGTTCTCCATCCTCACCTATGAAATAAGCAAAGGAGTCCCACACAATAGGCTGATCAGCCCTCTTTATCATCACTGGCGGGATAATCAAACAAAGCCATATCATGGATGGGATCCCAAATATCCAAAGTAGTCATCCCAAAAGGCATCCAAACCCAATTTACATAAAAATTAAATTCTTGTAGGCATCCAATTCTTAAATACATATCAATCTCATTCCAAGAAGCATCCAAATACAAGCATGAACCTCAGTCATGCATCCAAGCCTTAATCAAATAATCAAATACTAAATAAACAAATATCCAAAACTCAGTCAAATAACCAAATGGCCAACCTCTATCCAATAGCCAAACATTCAAACTTACCGAATAACCAAATAATCAAATCCTATTTATATAGCCAAACTTAAACCAAAATTCCATAATATCCACATTTCCATATCATGTTGGCATTATACAAAACTCTAGTCATTCTACCACCACACAAATCAAATGCCTCATAAGACATATTATTCAATTTCACATAACTCATACACAATGTTTCATAAATAGTCCAATCATTTAACCTATAGACCATAACCAAATTCAATATCAATCAGTTCCCAAAATAGGCATCCAAATTCAATATATAACATATGTATTCTAACCAATATCCAAATCCTAACATGCGCTCCCATTCAAGTATGCATTCCAATCCTCTATCAACTATTCTAGAAATATACAATTTCATCAATCATATTTCACATCATTTCATTAATACAATATCACCATGACACTACAATTCTACAAATAGCCAGTTAAACATCTTGCAAACAAATATACAAAATATAAAATTTTATCCTTTGAATTCATAACATTAGCATATCACTTACAATAGTCCCCATGGAATCAGACAAATGGAATAGTCACTATCTCTTATCCAATTCATTTAATTCAATTACACATATGCAAAGTTATTCAATTGTATATAACCAAAATATATCAAGGAGTCCTCAAATTCAATATTCTATTCATTATAAAGCTCTTTCAATTCTGAGCTAAATACATATAGAAACAAAAAAATTATATTGCTATAGAATGCTAGAATCAATTAAAATATTCAAATAAGCAACAAAGTTCACACAACCATTTAAATCAAAGGAATTCAATGATTTCCTAACAAATCAATTAGACAACCAAACTAAATTCAGGTTAATACTTGATTAAAGGGACATTAAAGGTTCAATAACAGGGGTCAGTCTTGTTATACGTCATTTCATTAAACAGTTGATATGCAGTTTTCTAATTTCAAGCTACAAACAGTTTAGGGTTTCTTCTCTGGTTACACAATAAACATGTAATGACCTGAATTATACCCTAAATATAATTCACAACACCCATCTCGTAGTTAAATTTGCATTTTCCCCAATTTCAAACCCAACATGTTGAACATTCTATCCAACTTGATTTTGATGATGAACATTCTTAACCAAGTAAGTTTTGATGATGAGTAAAGACATGAGTGAAATATTAAGGTACTAACAATTTATTCTCAAACATATTGCAGAAATATTATCCCATACTTAACTTGAGAATAATCCTCCTAATGTTTAAAGGAAGAAACCAAGTTAATCCTCATGAAAAATAATTATATAAATTTTATATATACCTAAAACAAGAAAACATAGATATTCAAGTCTTCAAAGCATGCTTCCAAGCGAATAGGAATGTCTTTGGAGACATCGAGATGTGCATCAAAATAACTTGGAAAGTTTTGGAGTTAGTAAAAAACAAGCTTCAGAGTCATAGTGTGCTTCGGAGTCATCATAAGCATACTTTTGAGCCAATAGATAAGCTTTGGAATCATTACACCATACTTCGGAACCAACAGGAAAGTTTCAGAGTCATCATAGCAAGCTTCAAAAATAAAAGACAAGTTTAGGAGTCATCATAGCACACTTTGGAGCTAACAGGAAAGTTTTGGAATTGTTATAGTATGCTTCGTAGTCATCATGGAAGTTTCAGAGTCGTCAAAGTACACTTCAGAATCAACAAGACATACTTCGGAGTTAAACAGACAAGCTTCAGAGTTATGAAGATAAACTCAGAGTTAATTAGACATGTTTCAGAGTAAATCAGATATGTCTCGGAGTCATGAAAACATACTTCAAAATCATGGAGTTACACTTCTAAATCAATTAGACTTGCTTCAGAATATCAAAATACGCTTCAGAGTCAGCAAACAAACTTTGGAGTCAGCAACCTTACTTTGGAGTCAACAAGCAAACTTCGAAGTCATTGAATAGTACTTTAGAGTCACCCTTTTATAAAGCATCAAAAGTTCAAAAAACCCAAACCCTTCTCTACAAAAATCTATTGCAACTAAGAAGGTTTACCTTCATTTTGGAGAATCAATTAGCATTTAAAGGATATGGTTGTTCACTCATCACTTTGGAGTAACTGAAGAAGCTGCTTCGGAGGATCCAATACTCATATGAACGTTAAGAAAAGTCAATGACAAAGTTGTAGACTAATATCAGATTGTTGTAAAGTTAGACGTCAGAGAAAATGTAAGGTAAAGAAAAATATTTTTGAATTTTTGAAAGTCTAGCACAGTCAGGAACAAAAAAATCTCTCTCAACCTATAAAAGAGGTGTTCAAATGCAAAAGAAAATATATAGAACATATTGAATATATGAAAATATAATGAAACTAAAGTTTTAACCATTCAAAATCTTCTTTCAAAGTTCAACTCCAATGGCTACAACTCTGTTAGAGCTCTCAAAGTCTAAATTGCTTTTCAATTGAGCAGTTTGAATCTTTTACTCATATTGCTTATTCATTTGCTTAAAATTCTAAATTTATGAACAAGTCTGCCTAAGTAAGAGACATTAATCTATATACTTATTTTTAGTATTTGGTAACACAAGCAGAGTGCTTGGTGTTTATGTATTGAGATAAGTAGGGAACTTGCTGAAAGGATACAAGTTTGTTAGTGCGCTTTAAAAACCAACAAGTTGTAAAAGTTCTTGGTTAGCTTGGAAAACCAGTAAGTTGGTTGGTAAGCTTGTGGGAAAATCAATGTGTATTTAATCAGGTTAATCAAGGTGTTAGTGGAACTTGAGATTAGTAGAGGAAACTTACTTAGAGAAGTGGAGTAGGAACCCAAGAAGTACCGAACCACTATAAAAACTTTGTATTATGTATCATGTAATTTGTTCTATTTATTTATTTAGAACTTATCATTTGATATGGCTAAAAGTTTTAGAAGCTAAATTCACCCCTCCCCCTCTTGAGCTATCATTGTGTAAGGAACCAACAAGTGGTATCGAAGCAAGCTTCACTAGTTAAAGTTTGATTACCAATATATTAATTGTGAAGAGATTCTGCCTGGTATGTTTCACAAAACATTTGTTGAAGAACAATCCACTTCCAAATCTCCTTTATTTAATGGAACCAATTACGGGTATTGGAAAATGAGAATGCAAAATTTCTTGACTATCATATATTACCAATTTTTGTTTGTAGTGAAAAATGGAAAGAATGTCATTAACACTAAAGACAAATACATTCCAAAAGATATACAAGTAGTAGAACATAATGCTAAGCTAAAGTCTACATGTGATTTAGCTAGGGAAGTCTGGGATAAAGGTACAAATTAGGTAAAAGAAACTAAAATAAATCTTCTAAAGCAGGAATATGAAGCCTTCTCTATGAAGGAATCAAAAAATATTTCTGAAATGTTTGGAAGATCTCAGAAAATCACCAACAACTTAAAGAACTTAGGAGAAAAATATAAAGTGTCCAAGCTAGTAAAAAAAATCTTAAGATCTTTGCGTAGACACTAGATGCCTAAAGTGACTGCTATACAGGAAGTAAAGATCTAACAAAGGTGACAAGAGAAGAACTCATGGGATCACTCATGACCCATGAAGTCCTAATGAAACAAAAAGCTTCAAATGAAGTCAAAGGTAAGAAAATAATAGCTTTATAAGCAGAATCAGAAAATGAAGAATCTTTAGAAGAAGCGTCAACTGGTGAACATGAGGAGGATATGACAATGATAACTAGAAGATTCAGAAATATACTCAAGAAGAAAAGATTTGGAAACAATTCCAAGAACTTCAAAAGTAAAGATAAGAAAAAGGAAGTTCCAATCTGTTACAATTGTAGCTAGCCTAGGCATATGAAATTTGACTGCCCAGAACCAGATAAAAAGCAAGGAGACAAGAAAAAATAGTATAACTTTTACTTTGACAAACTAAATATTTCTAATAGTAGGAAGTTTGGAAAGTAGAAAAAAGCTATGACTGCGTGGGAAATGCTGGAAAACATGATGCAAGAAAGCTCGAGTGAAGAAAAAGAAGAAAATGAAGCTCAATTGAACTTAGTCAGCTCCAAAGAAAAAGATCAGGAAGAGCATCGTATTGGAATAAGCTTCATGACCATCCACGATAATGAGGTTAATTCGAAACTTGAAATTTCTAATATTAAAAAATTACCAGAAGAACCGTATTCAGATTACAAAACATTAAAAGCTAAATACAAGGAAACTAAAACAGAACTTGAAAGAACTATTAATGCATGCTCCAAATTAAGATAAGAAAATACATTACTCAAAATTGATCAAAATATAAATACAAAACTTGGGCAAATCAAAGCAGAAAATCATGCTCTTAGAAGAACCTTAACTACTATATTATTTAAGCTTAAAACAAAGAAAGAAATAGGAAACCAAAGAAAAACAATCACAAAAGAAAACTATAATACAAATAGAATAGAATTTGGATTCCTAAAATAGTTACTAAAGTTGTAATGTAATGATATATCTAGAAAACAGATTAGTAGCATTTAAAAAATAATGGGTACCAGAATATTCTACTACTAACCCACTTGGACACATTCCTAAATGGATATCAAAAGTTATAGACTAATTTTACTGTTGTAGGTGTGTTTGAGAGCCACAGAGAATAGCAAGTGGTACATTGATCGTGGTTGCTTAAGACACATGACAGGAGAAAGGGAATTGTTTAAAGAACTAAAAGCTAAAAATAGAGGAATAGTTACCTTTGGGGATAATGGAAAAGTTAGAGTAGTTGGAATTGGTAAAATTGGCCAACCTCCTTCTATTATAATTTTAAATGTTTTACTAGTAGAAGGATTAAAACACAATCTTTTAAGTGTAAGTCAATTTTATGATTATGGTAATAAAGTTGTGTTTGAATCTCATACTTGTTCAATATTGGATTGTTCAAATTTAGTTGTAGTACTTAGAAAAAGACATGGAAATATATATCTGGTGGATTTAAATGATATCCAAGTCAAATGTCTTGTTGTAAATAACAATGAACCCATGTTGTGGCATAGAAGGCTAGGACATGCCAACAAAAATTTGATTGAAAGATTATATAATAATGATCTAGTTGTTGACTTACCAAAACTCAAATTTGATAATAAGTTATGTAATGCTTGCATGAAAGGCAAACAAGTAAAAGAATCATTCAAGTAAAACAAAAAAATATAAACAATCAAACCCCTTTAGTTGCTACATATGGATTTAGTTGGACCAACAAGAACAAGAAGCCTTGAAGAGAAACATTATGCATATGTCATTGTAGATGACTTTAGTAGATTCACCTGGATAATGTTTCTAACATCCAAAGATGAAGTTTTTTCATTCTTTAAGGTATTTTTGAAATATGTACAAAATGAATAAAGCTCTCATATAGTTGCCATAAGGAGTAATCATGGTTGAGAGTTTGAAAATTATAGATTCATTGATTTCTGTGAAAATAACGGAATTTTTCAAACTTTCTTTGCACCACCAAGAATACCCCCACAAAATAGAGTAGCTGAAAGGAAAAATAGATCCTTGCAAGAGATGGCAAGGACAATGTTGAGTGAAAACAACCAACCACAGTATTTTTTGTATTGAAGTAATGAACACAACATGTTATATTATTAATAGAATCTTTGCTAGATCTATACTCAACAAAATTAAATTGAATTATATTATGGCAAGAAACCAAATATTTCATATTTTCATAGTTTTGGTTGTACATGCTTTATTCTCAATAATGACAAAGAAAATCATGGTAAATTTAAAAACGAATTTGATGAAGGCATTTTTCTTGGTTATTCCATTGTTAGTAAGGCATTTAGAGTCTACAAGCTAAAAAATAAGACTGTAGAGGAATCTATTCTTGTAAATTTTGATGTAAATACTAATTCCTCTAGGAGGATAAGTGATTTTGATGATGAGATAGGAGAACTAATAACATCAGTTGAGAAAATAAAAATACAAGACAAAGAAAGCCAAAATTTCCAATCAGGAATACAGATGGATGATGAAGAAATGGATGATGGACCATCCATCAGTAAGGTAAACAATAAAGGTAATAATACTTTTCCTAAAGATTGAAGATTCATGCATAATCACCCTAAAAGTCAAATAATTGGTGACGTATATGATAAAGTCAGAACTAGATCTTCTCATTACCAAATATGTGGCAATTTTGCTTTTATTTCTCAATTAGAACCAACTTGCATAGAACAGGCTTTAGAAGATGAAAATTGGATTTCGGCTATGCAAGAAGAATTAGACCAATTCAAAAGAAATAATGTGTGAACTATTGTTCCAAGACCAAATATCAAACTGTTATAGAAACTAAATGAGTCTTTAGGAATAAATTAGATGAATTTGGAATTGTAGTAAGAAATAAAGCAAGATTAGTAGCAAAAGGGTATTGTCAGGTGAAAGGTATTGATTTTGAAACATTTTCTCCTGTTGCAAGAATTGAAGCCATTAGAATGCTTCTTGCATTTGCATCCTATATGAACTTCTAGTTATATTAGGTGGATGTAAAGAGTGCATTCTTAAATGAATTTATCAAGGAAGAGGTTTATGTAGAACAACCACCTTGGTTTGAACATCCTCAAAACCCAAATCCTGTGTTAAAACTAAAGAAAGCCCTCTATGGTTTAAAACAGGCTCCCAGAGCATGGTATTAAACGTTAAGAAAATTTCTCATTGAGAAAGGTTTTTCAAGAGGCAAAGTTGACACTAATCTCTTCATTAAACATGCAACAAAATATATTCTTATAGTTCAAGTTTATGTTGATGATATAGTATTTGGTGCAACTAATGAAAATCTTTGCAAAGAATTT
>JAYJMB010006087.1:0-11351 GCA_036873735.1 Pouteria campechiana
ATTTTCTCTTGTTACGTAATTCGATTAGAACTCTATCTACGTAACAAATTTTCAATTAGTTGATAAGGGAGGATGTGCATAAGGCTTATCCTCTTGTGGGTCCCACTTTTTCAAAAGTGAAAAATAAAATCGTAAAATTAGGAATTTTTACGCAACTCTAATTTCGAACCTTTGACCTTTTTTCTCTTTGACCATGTCTCTAACCATCCGAGCTACACGAGTTACTAAGATTTGAATAACAAAATAAATCTCAAAAATCTATGGTCAACTGGTCAACGGTCAAAATTTCTACTCTTGCCACATCAGTATCAAAGACAAAAATCTCTCATTAAATTTGATACAGGTTATTATAGGACCAAGTACTCTACTTCCCAGCCTACAAGATCAGGTTTGGAGATGTCTTTGTCTGCTTTTGCAGGTAGCTTTCTGCCTGATGTGGAGAGAGCTTTTTTACTGCTCTGCCTACGGTACCTCCTATAGCCATGATTTGGCGACGCAAGCAGTGTTTGGAGGAGCCTCTCACCTACGCGACTTCAGCTTGATGGCCCATTTGCTATGCTTGACTGCGCTGGTTGCTGGCAGCACCAGAGGGGAATTCTTTTCAACATTGGCTGTTTATCGTGGAGAGTCTCTTCTGCCTCCCTACGCTACATCGCGACTTCAGCTTGCGCTACCACCTGTTTGGCAAGGTCTTTGCCTATGCGAGTGAAATGGTTTCGGGTGGCAGAATTAGTTACCTACGCTAGTTGGACGTGCAGCTGCCTACTCTCAGGTTGGGAAGTTCTGCACATGAACAGAGCATCCGTGATTTTTGTAACGTTAATCTTGGTTGACGACAATTTCAGTGATGTGGCAATTCCACGCATTTCATTGCTGTGAGTGCATTCTTGTGGCACTATTTTGGAGATGTCGGGAAGGAAAATCTGGACGGCAAAAATGCAAGTTTCACCCATCATATTCTAGTTACGTAGATTTATTTGATGGTGGTTCTTCACATCTTTATCCATTTGATTTTCCATGTCCTAACAGTATGCACCCCGGTGGCTTGTTAGCAGGGATAATTGCAAGGTAATGCAAGCCTGGTAACAGGCATCGTTAATCAAACGATTTTGGGAATGCATGTGACCAACGTCCTTCATCTTAACCGTCCATTTGAATTTCGTAAAGCTCCAATTGATTTCTACTTTCGAAAATCTTCTTGGAGCCTTTTCCATGTTTCTATTTTTAGCCTCTGTTAAGCTAAACAGCTACCGACTGTTTTGCCTATAAAGCTGGTGGAAATACCATCGTCTTCTCCATCTTGGCTATATAAGAACGGCTACAGAAGACGGGTTTCTTCACCACTATTGACAGTTCTCTTTTGAGAACTTTATTTCTGGCTTTCTTCTACTACCTGCTCATTATTGAAAGAAGGAAAGCTTTTGTTCTTTACGAAATTGCAAAAGTACCTTCAAACAACTTCTGTCTCTTTTGAAATAGGTGGGTTTTTGTCTTATCATTGTTATGATAAGACTAAATGGCCTTTTTCGTTTTCTCCTCCGTTGACCAATGAACGAAGATGTGTTCTGGCTTAGAACCTACTTGGAATGGGTTTGTCTTTTCATCATTGGTTTGATAGATTTTCATTAAGAACCATTTCTGTAGTTCTCTTCCGCCATTGCTGTTGGAAAAAAAAGAAGTATATCCTCTGTTCTTTCATGGAAAACACCACTCATGCCTCAACTTATGGCTAGGAGAGTCCAGATGGGACAGGTTTGGCAGAGGGCTTCCTTTACATTTTCTTATTAGCCGGTGACTAGGAAACTCCAGCAGTTGTGTGTGGGCCAGCAAGATAGCACCATTTTTTTTTGGCCGTAGTTGGGGAAGAAGGCAATCTCGTGTGAGGTTTGACTGAAGCAGCACCCGCAGTGCCTCTCGAGTGTGGGCTAGTGTGCCGGCTGGAGCAAGACCCATGCGCCCTTGGCATGGGCTGGCGTGGAGAGATGTGGAGCCCAACTCCCTTAAAGCAAGCCTGCGGGCTGCGGGCAGGGTACCCATGTGCCTCGCTTAGGCTGGAGGAGAACAGGCCCAACATTGCTCATTTGGGCTGGAAAGATTGAGCCCAGGTGGGCTGTCTTGTTGGACTAGCCCAGTAAACCGAGTTATACATATGTATATACCCCAAAATTGATGATTTTTTTTTTTTTTTGTGGGAAGCCCCAATATACATGATTCATGTTGGAAAAAGTCACCCAAACATTCATCATGTTTGTAGGAAAAGTTTCAAAAATTCATGATTACATTGGAAAATTCTCACAAATTCATCATTATGTTGGAAAAAATTCCAAAAATTCATATTTATGTTGGAAAATTTTCAAAACAAATCATGGGCTTGTTGCATTCATCGTTCTTATCTTGATCATCTGTTGAAAATATGCTTTCTTTCATATTGCAAAATGCTTGTTAATTTGTTTCTCTTGAATCACTTCATTAACTCGTTTGTGGTTTCTTAGATAGTCATGGATCCCAACAATAGAGTGTCCTCTTCACCATCTACCATGTCTCTTACTTATGTAGATTTTGGTGATTCACCAACAAAAGATGAGAGATCCATGCCTTTTGACAATATTGATCCTCCTTTCACTGGCACTGCTTATGGACAAGATGCACCAACATTGAGAGGCAACTCCGAGGTGGGTGAGCTTCCTGCACCAATACCTCTCTTGTTACATTGTTGGCAAAAGAAGACACCAAAGGATAGTGATCCATTATTCAAAAATGAAATAACATTCTATAAGGTCAATAATGCAAACAAGGGTTTCTTCATTTGGAACAATGTAGAGTTTCGAAGGCAAGAAATCCCTAAATTTTGATGCAAATGACTTAGGGCATTCTCCTATTCGCTATTTCTCTATTGTACATATGAAAAATCAAGGTTGCCTATTCTTCCTTCACTCCAACCCTTCATTTATCTAGAAAAAAGGCATAACCAGTGGATTTTTGTTAGCAAAGGCTTTTGCCTATTATGATGAACAGGGTTGCTTCAATGGTTATTTCCTATCTCCTGTGAAAAAAATATTGGATCCTCATGAGTATTGTGTGGAGACCCCTCACCAAAAGAGCAAGTTGCTTCCCAAATTTTAGTTCGCTCATGAAGGTCCAAGGGGACGCGTTCAAGGCTATTTAGCAAACAACATCTTCCTTTGTCCTTGGGCAAAGCATGTTGTAGTTAAACATAAGGAAACTCTCCAATTAGTTAGGATTTATGATGTTATCCTCTACACGTCTGGACAATTTCACAAACATATGGAGGCAAATTGTAGCTTTCTGTAATTTTGGTCACCAGCTACCAACTCTTTTCACTTTCCTTGCAGTGAAATGAGTATCACCTTATGGGATCTAAATGTCCTTTGTGGGTTCCCTGTGATTAGAGACCCCCTTGATTTACACCTCCCACCCAATGATTCCTTTTAGAAGGGTAGTTTAAGCTTTTGCATATTGGATATCATGGGCAAGTTGAGGCGATCAAGCTCAAGGCTTCCATGGGTCAGTTGGTATAATTGTTTGGATGGATTTCCAACCTGGATGCTCAAAAAAGTGAAATGCCATCATCTGGGGATTGGGCCTAGTGGAGTATATGGGTTGAAGAGACCTTCTTAAGAAGCATCAATCCTGAGAAAGAGTTGGCTCTATTTCTAACTCTATGGCTCTCATGTGTGATCTGCCCTTCATCCTCCAGCGATAACAACATCAATCTTTTGTGCATAGTCTTGACTTGTTAGCTTGCATAGGGCAAGAAGCTATCCATTGCTCTCTGGGTATTACGTAACATCTATTGGGGACTTGGCGAGATGGTGATGAATTCCACCAACTATGTGAATTGCAATACATATTTTCCAGCTCATTTCTTCATCGCTAGGTTGAGGCTGTATTTTTCTTGGCTTCATGGGGTTGAATCACCAACATAGCTACCAAGTAGGGGTGTTCTATTAGGGAAATTCATGGATCAGCCCATCACCAACCTAAGTTTTGGTCAGGTGACTTAGCTACTTCTAAAGTTGCATAAATTTTCACAGGAGATGTTTCTATTGGCTCTTGTTAGTGACCCTCAAGGATTTAAGGTAGATGGTGGAGATGAGAACTTTGGAAAGGTTGGGAAGTTTATACTTTCCTCATAGCCATGTTTGTTGCCTTTTGGGGAGGGTTCCGAATTTTGTGTCAAACCATATTTTTCTCAATGGTTTGCAAGGCAATTTGGGTACGACTAAGACATGCCAAGAAGTGTAGTCTTCATATCGCAAGTAGAGCGAGAGACTGGAATGGGCCCGGCTTAGTGGTATCCTTTGTCATATAGCTTCATAGCCATGTTCCGAGATTACAGTATCTTCTTATTAGGCCTGACATGCAAATTGAATATAACAAAGGAATATACTTGGTGGTACAGTTGCAATAGGGTCAAGGTCAGTAAAAGGTTGCCTCTGAACTATGGTCTTATAGCTTATGGTCCATTGGTATCTTATTTTGTATTTGATATGGGCAAGCACCAGTTCTTGGAGATGAGAAAGGCCATGGACTTCGAGTGAGTGCCCACTATTCCACAACGAGTCTTGTGAATCAATGATCAGTGTGCCAATCAAGGGATTATTCATTTTGATTTCAGTTGCATGAGATGGTGGGGCTACGGTGAGGAAGTGCATCTTATAGACAAAATCATCTGTGTAGAGGCAATGGTGACTCATCCTGCTTCTCCACCCCCTCCAACTTATTCCAAGAAACTTGCATCAATTAGTATGATTTTTTCTTTCTGTTTGCTTGATATGCCTACTTTTTTTCTTCCATGTTTAATTCATTGCATTGTTCTATGTCTTTTCAGGTTTACCTCTTAAAAGGAGAAAGCTTACAGAAGTGGAAGCCGGAATAGCTTGATACTTAGTAGATTGTACTCCGGTGCTATTCCGGGGTACAATCCCTCCTGTTCCAGCTCCCAAGAAGAGCATGAAAGTAGTTATAAGTAAGAATTCTCCTGCTCTAGGTACCAAGAAGAGCAAGAAGTTAGTAGCAAGTGAAGAGATTCCTATTCTAGCTACCAAGAAGAGTAAGAAGGCAATAGTGAGTGAGGAGATTCTTGCTCCAGCTGCCAAGAAGAACAAGAAGGCAGTAGCAAGTGAGGTGATTCTTGCTTCAACTACCCAAAAGAGTAAGAAGGCAGTTGCAAGTGAAGAGGCTCCTGTTCCAACTACTTGAAAGAGTAAGAAGACAGTTGCAAGTGAGGAGATTCCTATCCCGCCAAAAAGAAAGATTGCTTTCAAAAGTGCTACCACAGAACAAAGGAAGAAGGCCAAAGTAAGTCAGAAAGTGCATAAACCTCCTCTTGAGAGTATACTTCTTTATGAGAAAGTTCCTTTTATCCATCATCTTCTAGACCCATTGAGGCATTAGAGCAATTGGTGAAAAATATTGTTGTAGTTGAGGGCATTATACAAGAACAGCTGTGGGGGAAGGTACTGAAGTTGTTACTGCTGAAGAGATTCTCATAGTGATGCATGCTAATCAGCCAGAGGCAACTGATATATTAATAGAAAATTAGAGAGAATCATTGCCTGATCTCTTCAATCTATATGAGGTCATTTGTTAGTTTGGTAATATTTCTTCTCCTCTTTCTCCATTATCTTCACATCTTCTCCATTTGACGGAACCTTCGACTAGAGAGGAAGTTACCTTGGTAGAGATTCCGATGTAGGGTACAGTTGCCGCTATTACTCTTGAAGGTAATATGTAGCAAATAGGAGATCCAGTAGAGGGAAACTTGGGAGAGGCTATTTTCAATATTAAGAGTTACCATGTTGTAGATCAGACCTTCCCTTCTACTTCAGAGGCATTGCAGCAAGTTGAAATCGATAATAATAACCATGAACCAAACAAGAAGGAAACCAAAACATTAAAGTCATACTTCCATGCTTTGCCCGGTGAGGATTTCTTTCAGATGTTGTCTTCTGCTCACATCAAAGCCACAAAAAGCAGATCAAAGCTCATCAGGATTGTTTGGAGGATGAAGTGTAATCTTTCTATTATGACTTTGCTAGATCATTTGCAAAGAGTATCCTCCTCTGATGCATTTGCAACATTGAGAGATCGCTTTCTATTTCGTGTTGAAGGCATAGCCAAGCTAGATGGTGACACCTCTTGTTTGTCAGTTATTTTTGAGTAACTAGAGTCTTTTTAGTAGGCATGGGTACAGGCTGAGCTAAATACTATTCCAAAACCTCTCAAGAAAGCCATCGCTGCTAAGGAAGTTGTGCTTTAGGATATACAGACTAAGGTTAATGAAAAGTCATCAAACATGAGCATGGCTTTGGAGCATCTTTTTTCTCTTCATGCAGAAGTGACCTCTTTGAAAGAAGAGGTGAGAACAAATAGAGATCGCCTTGATACTCTTCAGAGGGAATTTTGCTGAATGAGCCATCATTTATCCTTCCAAGTATCTCTTGTTACCTCCAAGGAGAAAGAAGAGGCTGAAGGTTTAGAAATTATCAAGCATATGAAGGAAGAAGTAGTTGTTTCCCGAGAAGAAGTAACAGCGACTGAGGAAACTTTAATAGAGTTGAATTCATCTCTAATTATGAGCCTGGAAGGTGCTCAAGCATTGAAGATAGCAAAGGAACAGTTTACCCATCTAAAGAAGTCTATTTTAATTACTTTAACTTATTTGTAAACTCCTTCTATGTATAAGAATCTTATATGTTAATGAATATGCAATTTTAGCAGCCCTTTTTTTTTATAACACTTGACGTCTTGACATGTTTCTTTTCTATGAACTTTATGCATATCACAATTCAAGTTTTGCATGTAGATCAAATTGCTTAAGAGACATTTCTAGGGAATAAAGAAGAAGGAGCAAATGTCCCTAACATTTGCTCTCTTCTGGCTTGTGCATAGTAATAATTTATACTCATTGCATGTAGACTAAATAGCTTAAGGAACATTTGCAAGGATTAGAAAGGGGGAACAAATGCTCCCATCTGGCCTATGCATAGTAACACTTTGGGAAACACCCACTAATGACTCCTATACCATTACTATTTACAATTCAAAACATTCGATACGAATCATTGGCATAAGCCTCTTGCATGACATAAGGGCCTTCCCACTTGGGCTCAAATTTATTAATTAATTTATCACCTGCCATTAGTTTAGTCCTTAGTTTAAGGACTAAATCACCTATGCGAAATGCTTGGTGCTTAACTGATTGATTATATGCCTCAGCCATGCAGGCTTAGTATAATTCTATTCTTTGCTTGGCTTGAAACTGCTTTTCGTTCAAAGCGTCAAGCTCCTCGAACCGTAACTTGGCTTGTTGATCTGTTGTCTAGCCTGAGTGTGTTGCAACTCTTAGTGATGAAAATTTCACTTCCAAGGGTAAGATTGCCTTGACCCCAAACATCAAAGAATATGGAGTTGCATTGGTTGTTGTCCGGTGAGTGTTGCGATAAGCCCAAAGCAACTTTAGTAATTTGAGATGCCATTGTTGCTTATTCTTATCTACCGTTCTTCTCATAATCCTTAGGATTGCCTTATTGAATGCTTCTGCTTGGTCATTTCCTTATGGATGATAAAGTATAGAGAATACATGTTTGATGCCTTGTTTTCGATAAAACTTCTCTATTTCCTTATTCTTGAATGAAGTTACCTTGTCCAACGTAATCTGGCATGGATTACCATATTAATACATGATCTTGAATTTGATAAACTTAGTTACTTCTTTAGCTCTGACTCTCTGATATGAGTTAGCTTCTGCCCATTTGGAGAAGTAATCGATTGTTGCTAGGATATAGGTATATCCCTTGGAAGATGGAGGGTTGATTGGACTAATGATATCGAATCCCCACCATGAAAACGATGAAGAGATGATTATAAGTACCAATTCTAAAGGCGGTATGTTTCGGATATCTCCATAAAGTTAACATTAGAGGCATGATTTGGCAAATTGTAGTGAGTCTGAGACCATCATAAGCCAGTAGTATCCTAGGCATTTGACCCATTTGTATAATCTTTGACTCGACAGATGCCCACCGCATTCATTGGAATGTGCTTACATGAGTGCATAATGAATCTCTTCCCCATTAAGATATCAAAGCCAAAGTTTATCATATGCTTGGAGATACAGTGTATTATTGCAATACAATATCGAGTAGTTTTTTTTCTTAAAGTTAGTCTTTCCTATGAGTTTTCTAGGAGGATTCCATATTGCAGGTAGTCGATATATGAGGTTTGCCAATCATCCACCATTAGTTCCATGCAGGCTATGCATTCCACTAGCTTAGTAGTTTTCTCATCATATGAGTCAGGAACGTAGCTTAATTGCTCAACTTTAACAATGAATTCTTGGCCTCTATCAATGGCTAGAGCAGTTGCCAAGTTTGCTAAAGTATCAACAATAGTATTCTTAGTCCTTGGAATATGCCTAATACTGACTTGAAAAAGCTGATCTAATAGCCCTTGTGCGATATCATAATATTGGCATAAACTGGGCTGCGAACTTCATATTCAGTGGTTAATTATCATACCATCAGTTTCAAATCACCAAAGATGTCTAATTTTTAATCTTGAAGTTAAGGGGTGATTTGAAGTCCTAAAACCAGTGCCGCATACTCTACTTTATTGTTGGTGTTATTCTTTCCCAAGTGAAAAGAATATGCGAGGATGTCTGTCTGAGGTGAGATGAAGACAATTCCAATTTTAATAATACCATCGAAGTACATTTGCCAGGGAAGGTTGACTTGGGCAATGAACACTTCTTCCTCTGGAAAGTCTTCTTGCAAAATGACTTTTTCATTAACTGGGTGCATTACCAAGAAGTCAACCAGAACTTGTCCTTTCACTGCTTTTTGTGGAATAAAGGTGATGTCAAATTCTGATAATAGTAATGACCACTTTGCCAACTATCCCGATAGCATGGGATGAGTGATCAAGAACTTGAGCGGATCCGCTTTAGAAATTAATCAAATCTCATGAGCAAGAAAATAATGTCTTAACTTTTGGGCTACAAGCACTAAGGCAAGGCATGTCTTTTCGATCGGAGAATAATTGCATTCTGCATGGATCAATTGATGGCTAAGGTAATATAATGCTTGTTCCTTATCGTCTTAATTTTCTTATGTGAGCAATGCCCCTATGGATTACTCACTTACGAAAATGTACAAAATAAGTGGTTTACCCTTAGTGTAGCCAAAACTAGTAGGTTGCAGAGCAATTCTTTGATGATATAGAAGGATTTTTGGCAAGCTTCATCCCAAATAAAGGCCACATCTTTCTTTAGTAGATAGTGAAATAGCTGACATCTTCTCGCTAAATTGGCAACAAATCTTTTGATATAAGATAGCTTGCCTTGCAAGCTCTTTAGATCATTTATGTTTCTTGGGGGAGGCTATTTCTGGTCTCCTCTGCGTTTTGTGGGTCCACCACGATTCCTCGATGATGGACTATGAATCCCAATAACTTGCCTAACCCAACTTTAAATGCACATTTGAGTGGGTTCATGCGTAGCTTATTTTTCCTGAGTTGTACAAAAATAGTGTGTAGATCCTCGCGAGGTTGATCATGACCATTGAATCTTACCACCAAATCATTGACATAGCATTCAACATGTTTGTGAAGCATATCATGAAAAATAACTTGCATAGCTCTTTGATAAGTATCTCTTGCATTCTTTAACCTAAATGATATAACTTTATAGTAAAAGATAACCATTGGAGTGTGAAATACAGTGTTGGTCCCAAAGGTTAGACAAAACCCAAAAGAGGAGGGGTGAATTGGGTACTTAAAAAATTATTTCTCAACCCCCTTTTTGATTACTCTTCCCTCTAGCAATCAATCACTCAATCACTTAATATAAAAAGATCGCTATTAATGCTGAGCGAAGACTAATTATTTATTCTGAATGTTGTTCATCTTTTACTCATGATGGATGAAGTATTTGTCTAGCTATCCATAAGACAACATTCCTTCATCTTTGTCTTTTGTAAGTAATAGATGAATCATCCTTTTTATTGCTGCCAGATGAATCAACCATTTAATTTCTTTGTCTGTTGCATTAGAGGGGCATAGATGTCTTCTTACTTTAATGTTTCGTCTACTGGGTTTGTCTGTTGTAAGTAATAGATGAAGTGTTAGATCGCAGACGGGTTTTCTTCATGCCTTCGTCTGATGGAATATTTCTCCGCTTTATCTGTTAATGGCAGACGACCACTAATGAATTTTTTATTCTGTCAAATGCTCCTTGCTTCTTTCTCTTTGTCTATTGACAACAGATGATCATTAGCTCACTTGTGATCGACAAAGTTTCTGCTATGCTGATGAGAATATAAAATATCATATTTTATTTCCTTAATACTTAATCTTTTACACTTATTTGACTCCTATAGGCACTCATTATTCTTATATTTTAATTTAGAAGACAATTGGAGTGGTTAAGTGAAAAAAAAGTCAATTAAAGGATTTTGGACATTATTAGCATCACGCCGTATTTTGGTCATAACTCTCTCATCCAACCTTCGATTGAGATGATTGAATATGTTCTGAAAACACAAGAAAAGTTTTACAACTTTCATATTTGGAGTTTTTGGAGATAAGGACTACATCAAGGGAAAAAATAAAAAGAATGCCAAAGTCAGGTTGAAGTGCAGAGGAGAAGCAACAAGGAGCAGAGCACTGGAGGCAGCAGATCGGCACTGTTGGCACCAACACATGTAACACCCCCACCATTCCGAGTAGCATGTTGTGCCGGCAGTGCCCAACTCCGTTCCCCACTTTTCAAAAGCTGCAAAAATTATTATTTTGCATATTTTTGACTGTCTATAAATAGTAGTTTCCTTGGGCTTTCTGAGGGTTCTTTTGTAGGGTTTGAAGAGGACTTCTTGGCAGCTTTCGACAGAGAAATTTATTCTTTTCTTTTCTATTTTCTTTTCTTTATGATATCATGGTCCTGCATAGCTAAAATTTTATTCTTGGTTTAAGGAGACAAAAGCCTCAGAATCAATATAGTGTGAGATCTAATTTGATTTAATTATTCAATTTATACTTTGAGTATTTAATGTTTTTCTTTATTCATGATTATGATTGTAATATTTAATTGCTAGGAGGCCTACTAGTTTATTATTCATTGCAATTTATTGCTAGATTAGATATCAAATTAGTAATTGTTTGATCCCTCTAATCTGCAAAGCAACTAGGGTTTAATAATTTGTTATTGTTGTAGTTATTAAATCTTAGGAAGAATATTTGACTAAATTGAATACAATCTGATGGCTCAAATTTAATACCTCGCAAGTGCACGGTCGATGTATAGTCTAGTGTGCTTATGCAAGGGTCGATCC
>JAYJMB010006088.1:0-11351 GCA_036873735.1 Pouteria campechiana
GCACACTAGACTACACATCGACCGTGCACTTGCGAGGTTATTTAAAACCTGAGCCATCAAGTTTTGGACCATCAGATGTGAATATGTAATTATTTAATATACACATAGTGAGTGTAATTAATTGAAGACATCAACATAAAATGAAAATTATTTGATTTATTCACAATACAAATTTTGTTCCATTTTTCTCCATCCCTCTTTTTTTCTTACTAAAAGAATGGTGAACCCAACATGAAACACCGCGCTTTTCATCTTTAAGGAAAAGTAATATCAATGCATTTTAGAGATCATATTCTTTCTAGGATTGACCGAATCTTTCTTTTACTTTATGCAATCTTAGTCCCTCTGACACTCACTCCCTTCTCAAATAACCATCTAGATAATGACTAGTTTGGCATTCAGATTTCTACTTGGTGGCAGCTTTGCTATCAACTCTCACCTCAACTTTGATAGGGGTATTCTACACTCCTTCATCATGCTTCTAGCCCATGACAACAAGAGGGAGGTGGCCAAGTTAGTTCCTATAACTCTCAAGGCTGTCACTTTTGTCTCAACCTCCAATAGTAACAAGGTTAGGAAGTCAAAGGAGAAGAAGAAGAGGAGGAGGAGGTAGAGGAGAAAGGTAGTTTCTCCTCCCATTCCTTGGGTTGTTGAAGATGAACCCATCTCCAATGTTTCTCTGAGAAGACCCAAGATTAGAAGCAATTGAGCTTCTTCTCCTATCAAGCAAAAGAGGAAGGTTATAGCTCCTTGACCTCACTAAGGCATCCAGGGGAAGTAGGCAAGAGCTCCCTTCAATTCAAAGCCTTCTAACCATTAGTTATATATTTTGAATCTTTCAGTTATATTCATGATTGAAAATTATGAGTATAGATATTAAAAATTTTATGATGATTGTATATTAGGTTTTGGACTGTAATAATTCAAGGCAGATTATGTCAAAATTATGGCAGATATTTCCTTAAAAATAAAAAAATTATAGGAAAAAATAATGAAAGGTATAGGTGTAATAGAATGGGATCCGAGTACCACCCTCCTAACCACACTAAAAGTGAGGAAATTATAGAGAAAATGAAGGGAAATGATTAGGATCATGCCTCGAAAGGCAAGGCGTGACACATAGCTTGCCATGTGCTAAATAGGGTTGCCATTAGAGCAATTGTAAAGAAAACCCCATATGAGCTTTGGAAAGAAAGAAAACCCAATATTTCTTATTTTTATTATTTTAGTTGTTCATGCTATGTGCTGAACAATAGGAAACAAAATCTTGGGAAGTTTGATCCAAAAAGCGATGAAACTATCTTCCTTGATTAATATTTCTATAGTAGAGCATTTAGAGTTTTCAGTAAGAGAATAGAGTTATAGAAGAGTCTGTGCATGTTATATTTGATGAAATTGATTTAACCTCGAGAAAGGAGAATTATAGTGATATAGATAAAGCTGTTAAGAAGATGAAGAAGCTGAAATTAGAAGATCAAGGGAGAGTAGACACCATAAAGCATGAAGATATGCAAGACTCAGATAGTGACGAGGAGGGGTGTAGGTAATTTTCCTTGTCAACCTCACGTTGATTTGAAGTTTGTTAGTACCCATCCTAGAGATCAAATCATAGGTGATATCTATGATGGAGTTAAGACAAGAAGATCTATGCAGAATATTTGTTGTCATTATGCATTTATTTGTAACAAGGAGCTCACATGCATTAATCAAGTAATAACTAATGAAAATCAGATCATTGCAATGCCAGAAGAACTATACTAGTTTGGAAGGAACAAAGTGTGGAAATTAGTTCCAAGACCAAAAAATATCGATATAATTAGAACTAAATGGGTATTCAAAAACAAACTAGATGAAAGTGGACTTCTTGTAAGAAATAAAGCAAGATTGGTTTCTAAGGGTATTTCCAAGAGGAGGGAATTAATTTTCATGAATCATATGCCCCTATAGTAAGATTAGAAGCCGCTTGGATGTTACTTGCTTTTGCATCCTACAAGAATTTCAAACTATTTCAAATGGATATAACTAGTGCATTCCTCAATAGTTATCTAAGTGGGGAAGTTTATATAGAATAACCTCCTGCTTTTGAAAGTAATTGTCAGCCTAATCATATATACAAAGTTAGCATAGTATTATATGAACTAAGGCAAGCTCCAAGAGCTTGGTAAGAAACGTTAAGTAAATTCTTAAATGATCATCAGTTCAAAAGAGGAAAGGTTGATACTACATTGTTCACTTGGCATGGATATCTTGATAGTTTAGATTTATGTAGATGATATCATATTTGGTGCTATTAATGAAACTTTATGTCAAGATTTCTCAAAGACAATGCAGGCTAAATTTGAGATGAGTATGATGAGAAAATTAAACTACTTTCTTGGATTGCAAATCAAGCAAAAAAGGATGGAAACTACATCTGTCAATCCAAGTATACAAAAGAAATGATAAAGAAATTCAACATGAAAGAAGTAAAAGCAGAAAGCACTCCAATGAGCACTTCAACAAGGTTGGAAGAGGACAAAAAGGGTAAACTTGTATATTAGAAGTTATATCATAGTATGATTAGATCTCTTCTTTATCCTATTGCATCTAGACCTCACATTCTATTTAGCGTATGCTTATGTGCTAGGTTTCAATCCAATCCTAAAGAGTCTCACCTTACTATAGTAAAAAGAAGTTTTAAGTAATTGGTTGACACACCAAGTCTGGGCTTTGTTATCCCAAAGGAACAAGCTTTAAATTTATTGGATATTTAGATGCTAACTTTGGAGGATACAAAGTAGATAGAAGAAGCAATACTGGGACTTGTCAATTTCTAGGAAGTAGCATAGTATCATGGTTTTCTAAGAAGCAAACTAGTGTTGCATTATCCCCTATAGAAGCCTATTGAACCAAACCTCCTAACCTATCTTGAATTTAATGATGAATGCAGTAAACAGTGTTTTGATGATGAGTGAACAGTTAAAGTACTGACAGTTATGTTCCCTAGTGTTGCAGTAATAGATGTAAAAGATATTCAGGGAAATAACTCAAATCAAGTGGACAACATGTTCAAAACTTAATCAGAAATAAGATCCACCACATAGGAAGAAAATGTGAAAGCTCAAAGAAAGAATGGCACTAAAACTTGAAAAGATTTTAGAAATTAAAAGACACATTTGAAATCATAAATGTCTAAGTATTTCTAAGTGTCTAAGAATGATCCAACCATTCAAAGTTGCCCTTTAGTTGAAGGATTTGTATGGTATCAGGTATGCTTCAAAAGGCACTATTGATGAGATCACAATTCCTACAAAAGTCTTTTCAGATAAAGCCAAATTTGGACAATGCCTTATTTGGATGAAGAATAAAGTTTGGACAAATGCTAATGGTTGAAGCCAAATCGCAAAAGCACAACAAGATTTCAGACAAACTAACATCACCTTGGTTGTTCCAAAATTTTTATCTCAAATAATATATTGGCTAGAGTCAGTTATTCCAAAATTTTATTCCAGAAAAAGTTGAATCTAATTTCAGAAGAAGTTGAAGATTAGATGAATGTCCAAGTGCTCCACTTTGTCCAAAGTTAATTTTAGACAAAGTTGGTTGTATCTTTTGGATGAACTCTCATATGAATTGAAGGCACTTCAGACAAAGTGAATCAGCTTAAGAGAGAATGAAATTCAAATGAAGCACCCTCCTCTCTGTCGGTGATTCTTTTTTCAGAGGTTCTGTTCTTCCAAAGAAATCCTTCCCCCTTTCTTAGATGGAATAAACTTAAAAAGGTCAATTCAACGATGCTGGCAGGCATTCCAGCTAATAAGAATTAATTAGAAGATAGCCTTTCTTAGTGGGAGATAATTAGAATGGTCCTTAGCATTTAACGGAAGCCACCTACCACCAATGACTAAAATTCAAAGATAGTATAAAAGTAGTGTTGATATGAGGAAGAAGAAAAATGGAGAGAAAAATGAGAAAAGTTTTAAAAAGAGCATTTACTCTCAAGAAAAGTTTTCTTCCAAGATCCTCATCTCCATTGCACTCAAAGACAATCTACTTTCAAGCTTTATCATTACTCTCTCTCTAGAGTATTATATCTATTACTTTTCATTGATTATTTATTATCATTAGCATTTTATTCACATACAATTTGCCTAGCTAAGAGGCAAACTACAACTTTCTTCGAATTCATCCACCTCAGCAAGTAGAGAGACTTGCAAATTGTATAAGTTTGTTAGTGATCTTGGAAACCAACCTTTGTATAAGTTTGTTGGTGATCTTGGAAACCAACCTTTGTATAAGTTTGTTAGTGATCTTAAAAATCAACCTTTGTATAAGTTTGTTGGTGATCTTGAAAACCAACCTCCGCATAAGTTTGTTAGTGAGCTTAGAAACCAACGGTTGTAAGAGTTTCAAGTGAACTCACTAGTGTATGAGTTTTTTGGTAAGCTCATGGAAAACCAACCTATGTTAGTGGAACCTGAGTGCTGCTTAATCTGATTTCCATTCCCTTTCGACACTTTAATTTTTTTTTATCATAATTTTAACAACTCAATTCACCCGTCGCCTCTTGATCACTAGAATTTAACTTGTGAAGAGATCCCTAAGGATAATTAGTTCCATAACAATCCTACTGATGGACAATCTATTTCAGAACCTCCACACTTTGATGGCACTTGTTATAGGTCTTGGAAAGTCAAAATGCAAACTTTTATAATTTCCATAGACTATTGGTCGTGGCTCATTATCAAAAATGGCATAATAGTCCTTAATGTTGAAGCAAAATATACCCAAGAGGAAATAGAAGTTATAGAAAGTGATGTTAAGATCAAAAATTGCCTATATTGTGCTTTGTCCCCCACTAAGTTTGATATAATATCTACATGCAATTTTACTAAAGATACCAGGATAGATTAGCAATCATTTGTGATAAAAATGATAAGGCCCAAGGGACCAAAATAATTGATTCTATGCAGGAACAAGATATGATAGAAGAAGTTGTTTCTAAAGATTCAAGTGGAGTTGAAGAAAAACAAATAAGTGCTTTC
Organism: Pouteria campechiana; assembly: GCA_036873735.1. Lineage (NCBI taxonomy): Eukaryota > Viridiplantae > Streptophyta > Magnoliopsida > Ericales > Sapotaceae > Pouteria > Pouteria campechiana. Next base: position 5,025 of record JAYJMB010006088.1, read on the forward strand.
AGTTTCATGGTGATTCACGACAATGAGGTATTCTTAGAAACTGAAGGTCCAAATTTTCAAGAAATCGTAGAAGATCTATATAATGATTTCAAGGCTTTAAAAGCAAAATATAAGGAGATCAAAAAGGAGCCACATAAGATGATCGATGAATGCTCCAAATTAAAAGAAAAAATATTAAGCTCAAGAGTAAACAATGTGCCATCAATGAGCTTGAGTTAGTTAAGGTTGAGAACAATTCCCTTAGAAAAACCTTGACCTCCACCTTATTGAAAGTCAAACCAAAAAGAAATACAACAATCATTTGGGAAGAAAATAGGGGACCAAATAGAACCTAATTTCGGTTCCTAAGAATGTTGCAGATGTAGCAAATGCTATACAATCCCCTAGTATTAGTATAGTGGCACCAAAGAAATTATGGGTACCAAAATATGCTGCCGCTAACCCACCTAGACCAATTTCCAAATGGGTACCAAAAAATAAAGTATAATCTTGTCAATTTTGGTGTGCTTGAGATCCACAAGAGCAATATGTGATCCACCAAAAGTGGTTACTCAATGTATATAACAAGGGATAGAAAGCATAGCATACTAGATTTCCATGCATAAATTTCACATCATTTGATCTATGTGAAATGCTCTCAACTGTATGCTTTTAATGCTTCATCTATGCACTTGGCATAAATATATTTTACCTATTCATGTTAGTTAAGTTAAACATAAAGAAATCAATCACTGAAAATAATTTTATTGATCAAATTTCTGACTTATAAAACTTAAGATAAGTTTTAGACATAGTGGTAGGCTTTCGGACAATATATGCATATCAACTATTTAAGATGAAATCAAAACTCACATCATCCAAACTTTAAATTTTGAACAAGGCCACTTTAACCTCTTTCATCCTAAACTCCTAACTTCATCCAAAAATCCCTCTTCCTTCATCCGAAAAGCCCTAGATGCAGTAAAATCCCTTTTTAACCTCATTTTGGACTGACTTTTCTTTTCACCACTAGCGACAAAAACCTCATTTGGAAGAGGGAAATTCAAATTCCCCACTACTCCTCTCTCCCTCTCAGCCTCTAAATGTCATATTTCCATTTTCATACACTTACTTCTCTACTATTAAGAATTCCCAAGCTCATTCCACTTCAAAACCCTAAATTTCCATTACTGAAGATGGCGAATTCAATTGCAGCAGTAGCATCAGTGACAACTACAATCATTATATCTGAAAAAAGGAAAGATAGAGAAGAAGCAAAGGATGCAAGACCATCTCAAAAAAGAAGAATGGGAGGAAATAGATTTCTAGAGGTAATGTTCAATAATGATCAACAAAGTTATAGTCAACTTATAGATGTATATGATCAAAAGAAGGTATTAAAGGGAAGAGCTTTTGATTTTAACACCTTTGGAGAAAGCATGAAGCTAGAAATCTGTGAATGGATAAGCTTTCAAGGATGGAAAGATTTTATGAGTTGCAAAGATAAATATTACAATAGATTGGTGAAAGTATTGTTTTGCAACTATGACTCGAAGTTGAAAAAGTCCTAAATAGGAAATAAAGAGATTGACTTGTCTCTTGAAAGCATTAGGGAATGTTTGAATCTACCCATAGTTGAAGGACATGCATTCAGTTCCCTCAAGTCCAAAGTCAGTTATTTTATGAGTTAGCAGGCTTGGCCATTAATGACAAAGTGAATAGCTAGCATCCCAAATATTGGATGTGAATCTCAAGCTATCCCATAACATTTTCAACAACAACATTTATCCCAAGATAGGAGGAAGAGACAACATCTCTGAATGAGATGCAAAAATTCTTTTGGGGTTGAAGTTTAAGAAAAAGATGGATCTAGCCAAGATTATGTCTAATCATCTATATCAAGTCAAGTCCAATACAAAGTTTCCTCTATCTTAAGGAATGGTGATGACTACATTCTTGAGGAAGTCAAGGATAGACTTGTCATATGAGAAACTAGAAGAATTCAAAAAATTGGACAAGATCAATAATGTAACACTGAAGAAAATGGAAATATTCATAGCCTCAAATGGAAGAATCACTAAAAGGCCAAGAAATCCTAGGCAACCAAAGAGGCCAAGAGAAAATAGAGAAGAAGAAGATAAAACAAGGCTGGAAATGGGTAGAGGAGAAGAAGAAGAGACCCCTTAATCATAGCAGAAGAGAATAGAAGATCAAAAGAAATCACCCCTTCTACATAAAGTGGTGAAATAAGAAGAGAAGTTATCTATGAGGATGAATTAGAAGCAATGGAAGTAGCTGCAATAATGAAGAAATGAGACAAGATGATTTCTTTGCAGAAGAAGAAACAAGAATGGAAGCCTCTGCAATGAAAAATCAAGATCCTGTATCATCTGGTAGAATAGAAGAAATAGTAGAAATAATTAGAGAAGAAGATATCTCTACTATAGAAAAAGAAATAGAGAGAATAGAAGAAGAAGAAGCAAGAATTATGGATCATGTGATGAGAGAAGAAGAATCAGTATGAGTAGAAATAGTGGCAGAAGCAACAACCCCATTTTCACCTAGACCTACCCATTCCTCTCCATCAATCCACTTCACCCCACAAAGCCTTAAGGGTAAGCTTATCAAAATTGAAACATCCATTTCTACCCTTAACATTAGGATGGATTCAATGCATCAAAAACTTGAAGCCTTGATCTCTTTAGTAGAATCCATCAAAGGTCAAACCAAACCAGTCCAACCTTTTACTCAATCCTCTCAAGTTCATGAGCCTAGACCTGCCTTACTGATTAGGTCTACTCATTCTTCACCTACTCTTTCCTCTCCTCATCTCACATACCCTGTTTCTCAACTACCCACTTCTCCACTTGTTGCTATTCTTCCATAAAAATCCCCTCAGTCTTCTCCTTGTTCCTCTTCATCTACTTCCACTTCCACATCTTCATCGTCTTCATCCTCATCTGATTCAATTGATACAATCTCTGAGTAAGAAATTTCAATCGCCAATCTCCATGATGAGTGAATTTTAGTGACTTATATTTTGTATTTTGAAGCATAATTCCATGCAATCTTTAATTAGTTTCATGTCAATTTGACATGTTTTCATTGTGTGTTTAGGTTATTAGAAGACTGGAGACAAGGAGAGAAAGCAAGCAAATATAGAGTAACAAAGCAGTGACAGAAGGCAAAGAAAGTAGCAAAGGAGTGGAACTAAAGCAACAAGGGGGGTAGAATGATCATCGTGTTGGCGCCGCTGGCGCCAGCAGCTAATCAAACCACAGAATATTATTTTTTTAATATTATTTTAAGTTGCAGAAAAGCCACATTTTTAAGCCCGATTTTTAGTAGTTTTTAGGAGTCATTTATTAAGAAGTCTAGGGTTTTTCTTGGAGGCTACTCAGAGGATTTTTTTTTGAGCAATGAAGGAGGATTCAAGAAGAGCAAAAGCGATTCAAGAAGGCTAATTGCAATATGATGATCTTCATGAAGGGAGTATCTTTTATTTTCTTCATGAACTAATTCCTTCTTTCTAAGGTGAAGATGTAGCCCTTTTTGATGAACCTTGTTATTTGGATTATTGATTATTTAATGCAATTCTTTGTTTTATTCATAGGTTTTATTCCAATCTTTTAATTTGTGTGATTGCTTGATCACCAGTTTCATAAATCTTATTGATTGTCTATGCATGGTTAAGGCGACCACCTAGTGCACAACCAAATGCTTCCTTGAAAAAGAAAAGTAGAAGGTTAAGGCGAACACCTAACACACAACAATTCTACTTGGTTTATAGTTCTTGATCGTAATGGGTTTTCACCTCAATTATACTATACACCATAATTAATTGGAATGAGTGGAAGCACTTGATTTAAACTAACACACTAAATGGTAATAATCATATCATAGATATAACAAACCTAAGCAAGCATTGAATCCAATATCCAAATAGCAAGGGGAGTCATGAAGTGGTAAAATCTGAACCCTAGACCTTTGCTACTTGAGATTTATCCTATGTTATTCTATAGTTCTAGATTTTTGATTATCTCTTTAGTTTATTATTCTTATCAGTTCAAAACAACAATCCCTCTTTTTAAAGTTGGTTTTAGTTAGTAACTTAATTTAATTAAATCAATTTACCATTCTCTATGAGATCGAGATCAACCCTTACTCATGCACATTGTATTGCTATACACTCTTGCACTTGCAAGGTATTATAATTTGAACCATGAAATTTTTGGCATCGTTGCCAAGGAATGGTTCCAAATTGAGTTAATTAGGTTTAGTTACAATTTTTCTTTTTTTTATATATATATAATTGTATATAAAGTTTTTGACTTCCTCTTTCTTTGGTTTTTGCTAAGCTATGAATGCAAGAAAGAAGAATTGGAGGGAGAACACTTTGAAGGACTTAAGTCAGAGCTTGCCAAGTAGATGGAGAGGATGTGGCCCTTGAGTTTTATAGAATTCTCAAGACAAGCCAATGATGATCCATATCATGGTCGGAGTAGTCATTCAAATTTTTCATGGAACATTGATCAAAATCTAATTCAAACTAGAACTTATGTTCAACCAACAAAGCCAACTCTAGAAGAGACATTGCAAAGTTTTATCTAGGTAACCCAAACTTTGTCCCAGAATGCTAATATATTCCAAAATACTGAATCAAGTTTTGATAACATAAAGACAACCATGGAAAAGATGGAGATTCAGTTAGAGCGAATTGTAGAGGCTATGTAGAGTGACATATATAGAAAGCTATTAAGTCAGCCCGAGCAAGTGAAATCAATCAAAACAATTGGAGGTGGTAAGGTAATAGATGATAAAGTTGGTGATGTGATTAATGATTTTGATATTTTTACAGATGATGAGGAGAAGGTGACTGCTAGGAGAGCTGTGTTCCCAATTCTTAATCTTCCACTCAAATACAAGCCACCATCACCTTATGATCTACTTATCCCTTTTCCTAGGATTTTGATGCAGAACAAAGTTGTTGAAAAACCTAGCCATGGCAATGATCGAATTCTGGCTTTAGATGTTTTCCCACATGAAAAATCTAGTGAGCTAATTGGAAATCTTAATGAAGGCTCAGCAAAGAAGAAGATTGAAGAAAATTTTGAACTTAAACAATTGTCTTATTTTTTAAGGTATGCATCTATAGGCAATAATTTATGGCTTTTAATGATTATTTCTTCATCTTTTGCAGGTATTGAAAAGGAAAAGCCAATGCAACTTCAAGATCATATTGTGAAGTTTGATATTTTCAAGGAGATGGAGCTGTCAAATGACAACAAGAGTGGCTCCAAGTTAAAGGAAGTGGATGGAAGTACTAAAGAATTTTTAAGAGAGCCCTGAAACATAGTTAAAGCAGCATAAGTTGAAGGAGATAAATTAGAAGATGTTGCATCATTCAACCATATTTTGGGAGCACTATCATTTTCCAAGCCACTACCAAGCTTCAAGGAGCCAGAACATCGAAACGCCAAATTTTAATTCAAAGATGGAAGGCCATAGTCGGGCTAAGACTTTAAATCAAGCGCTTCTTGGGAGGCAACCCAAGCCTTTGAGTTTTTATTTTTCTTAAAGTTAATTTTAGTTATTAGGAAAAGTTGATTTGTTGCTTTAGTAGATAGATTAGCATTAGGGTAGTTTGCTTAAGTTATACTTTGAATTTTTCTTATTTGCATTGAAATAATTGCTCTTTTGTATCTCTAACAGGTTGAAAACATTGAAGTAAGGGAATTAGATGGAAAGCCTGTGAAGATTGAAAGCAAGGATCACATGATGTAAGTAATAGAATTATGGACCAAATCAAAGTGATGCATCAAAGTCTTGAAGAAAGGAAGAAAAGCACATGAAGTTTCAAAGCAAAAAATCATCACAAGGTGCCAGAAGAGAGGGGAAGCCAAAGTAGGCAATGAACAGCACTGCCAGTGCCGAGGTAAGTTAAAAAAAAATTGGTGCAAAAGGGTAGCAAGTGACGCCGCCAGCGCCTGATGCCCCTTACCCACCCACCCCCACCCCCACCCCCCTCTCTTCCCACTCGTGCCTAGCCCCTTTCCCTTCCTCTCTCTAAACTCAAAATCCCTTATTTTCCCCTTTTCTTCTCCACACTTCCACCCTTTCTTCCCCACATCAATCCCCTCCAATTTAACCACCTATCTTACTCCATAAATCTCCCAAAAAACACTAATCCTTTTCCATCTCTCTCATTCCCAAATCTCTACTCCACCTCTTCTTCTACAAGTCTTCTTTCTAAAGTTAGGTTCTCAAAGGGACTTGAGGCTTGAAGAAACCAAGGTGAAATCCACTCCTTTTTACTTCAATGCATTCTTCTTACTCATCTTTTGTTAT
>JAYJMB010006089.1:0-11350 GCA_036873735.1 Pouteria campechiana
GCTTCAAACTCTTCCCCTGAGCTTACAGTGATATATTTAAAAATTTTGCTTAAATTTTTACATCATTATATCTCTGTAATTACCTTGAGCTGGTAAGTGTTGACCAGGCTCAAGAAGAGCTGTGACTATTTGAGTATGGATAAAAGCTACTTTATCATGCCCCCTAAAGCTAGAATCTAAAAGAGTGCTAGGAGCATTATGTACACCCCTTAGAGTTGGAATCTAGATGAGTGCTAGGAGCACTATGTATGCCCCTTAGAGTTGGAATATAGAAGAGTGCTGGGAGCACTATGTATGCCCCTTAGAGTTGGAATATAGAAGAGTGCTGGGAGCACTATGTATGCCCCCTGGAGTGGAATCTTGAAGAGTATTGGGAGCACTATTGTATTTCTACTATTGTGAGATAGTAGGAACCAAGACACTAAGAGGAAAGTATGCTTGAAAGAGTGGAGTTTGGATGGTTGCCCAAACCACTATAAAAATCCTTATGTCCTAATTATTTCTGTGATTACTGTTTGATTGCATTGCTTGCCAAAGGGACGTTATGTTTCAAAGGGGTTAGTAAAAGATTTCAAATTTCTAATTCACCAGTCATCTCTTAGGTATTTGTTTACCTTGAGGGACCAACATGAAGCATGTTGCTGAAGTAAATAAGAATAGATGCGTAAGTTTAGACATAAAGAAAGCTTCAGACATACTTCAAAAATACGCTTCAGAAGAATAGCATGCCATTTTAGACATTACGAAGCCATGTTCAAATGAGCTAAAACATAAAGTCATGATGTTGAAAGCCTAACATTGTTTCTAACATTCTAAAGTTATTACTTTAAATGTTCTGAAACAAGTTTGCAATACGTTTCTAAAGTCTAAAATTACAAAAGTTCGAAAATGTCTAAGTCCCAAACTTCAGACGTTGCGAAAGAAAGCTTCATACATGCTGAAGTTATACTTCAAATGTTCCCAAGCTAATCAGAAGAGCTCAAGTTCAGACACACGGCTAAGTAAATCACGCCACTTTAGACATTCCGAAGAACTTACTTCAGACATTGTGAAGCATTTCAGACGAAGCCAATTCAAGTTGGATGCAAGAAGTACAAGTTGCGTCATTCTAGACAGTCCGAAGTTATTGCTTCAGACAGACCAAAGTTATAATGACTTTAGACAGTGTGATCTTTCGACAAAGTACTCTCCACCATTCTGGACGTGTTGAAGTCTTCGCTTTAGATAGTATGAAGCCACGAGAATGCTTCAACAATCGGAAAATTTAAATGTTCATTAGCATATAATGAACCTCGTCATCTCCAATGGGAAGAACTTGAATCTCAGTATAAAAAAGAGTAAACATAAAATATTCAAATTATTGAAAAATTAGTGAAGTTCGAGAGCATTTACTTTATCATTAAAAAACTTTTCTTCCAAGGATTTCTACTCCACTGCGTTGAATTCTAATACAAGCATTCAAAACTCATTACTTTAATAATTTGAAGTTTGAATAATCTATCCTTAAGTGATTTATCATTATTTATTTCTACATTAAAGTTTGTACAATCTTCCTACCTAAGAGGCATTTATTTTTGTATATCTTTTAAGATTAATGTTATTATAGCAAGCAAGGGGCTTGCTATCTAGTTGTTTTACAATAAGTAGAAAGACTTGTTGGGTGACTGTAAAAGTTTGTTAGTGAGCTTTGAATACCAATGTTTGTAAGAGTTTTTGGTGAGTTCTGAAAATCAAGATTTGTAGAGTTTGTTGGTGAACTGAGAAAACCAACTTATATACATTGATCAAAATTAGTTGATCAAGTGTAGTGGAACCTAAGTGCAATAGTAAGACTGACTTAGAGAATGGAGTAGGTACTAAGGGAAGGGATAAGCCACTATAAAAATATCTATGTTTGTGTGTTGTACAATCTTTGTCTATTTTATTTTAGCACTATATTTTTATTTGGCCAAAAATTTTAAAAGCTCAATTCACCCTCCCTCTTGAGCTACCACCTAAACAGGATCAATAATAAGTTGGTTAGGGAAAAGATTGTACTTTCTAAGAAGTTGAGCGATAAAGTTTGAATAAAAAAGATGAAAACCCACCTAGAGAGAGTTCAAAGAGATAAAAACAAAACCCCCCAGTAGATGATGAGGAAAAGCAAAAGGAAAGGCAAGACCCAAGATATACCTCTAGGTAAAGTATAAATGTAAAACTCTTTCTCGGTGCTTGTATAGACACAAGTGTTGGATTTATCAACAACCATTGATGAACTTGAGAAAAGAGGAAAGCTTAGGAAGAGAGTTTGAGAAAGAACGAAAGTACAAGTTGCGAAACCAAAAAATGAGAAAATGGTGTAACACCACCTTATATAAAAATCCCGTACAAAAATCACCTCAAATTTACTAAAAAGTAAGATACTAAAGAGGAAAATCAACAACAGTTTTGTCATATTTCATTAAAACCTCATACATCTGGGTGAATGTTGCTATAAGAATATACTTCCCATACAAAAATGCCATATTGGTTACCAAAAGTTAACAATGAAAACTTCTATTTTTGAAATTTCAAAAAGGTAGTTTGATAGAAGCCTATGTAAAATGAAAAAGATACTTTCAAAAGAAAAAAAAGAAGCTTGATTTCTATACTAAAGTGTTAGACTATTGGGAAAGCTAGAGACATAGCAAAAGTCCAAGTTGTTAAAAAGTGTTGGATGCATCACAAAAGTGTCTTGCAATCAAGCGCGTCAAGTATTATGAAACGATAACTAGAGGAACTATTAGCTAGTCGAAAGCATTAGAAGCAATCAAAAGCATCATTCAAAAAGAAGCATTCGAAATAAAAAGATAGCGGAAGTAGAAATATCATTTGAGTAAATAAAGATATTATAAAGAGACATACTACTTCATAAATAAAAGGATGATTTATTGATTTCACTACAAGTAGAAAGTACATTGAAACAGACTTCAACTTCGATAGTATAAACATTTCCCTTGTTAGTAGTGATAAAGGAAAACCTAAAAGCCCTTATTAGTAATGAGAAAGGAAAATGTATAAAAACTATACAATTTTATTTAGTTAGGGCATCCATGATTGCCCTGAGCTTGATAATATGCTATTGAGCATTCGCGAGCTCCTCCATGGCCTTTACCCAATTTAAAGCCTCCATGTACTAATGTCACATTTAGTAAGATGTTGATTGGCCACCCAAGGTGATAAATGGACAAACTTATTTTGAGCATCAAGGAGCTCAATCTTTTGAAGCAACCTACCAACTTCGTCATTAGCATTGAATGATTCATCAAGTTAGAATTCTATGGGTTCATCTCTGGAATATCCTTTCGATTGTTAGTAGTTGGCGAATAAGGAAGTAGGTAACAACTTATTTAGATCATTTGGGACAAGTTTTTATGCATTGAAAAAGCTTCCACAAGTGGTGAATTCAATAAAAGTTAAAAATAATCTATCTTAAACACCTATGCATGGATCCTCATTAATGATGGTATAAGACTTAGTGAGGACCATAATATAGAAAATAAAGCCTTATGAAAGTAGGCACAGAAGACTAAGCAAATCAGAAAAATAGGTTCTACCATGTCTCCTTTGGGGGGAGGGGGGCATGGATTCGCATTGATGATGGTACAAGACTCAATGAGGACCATAATACATAAAATAAAGCCTTATGAAAGCAGGCATAGAAGACCAAACAAATCAGAAAAATGAGTTCTACCATGTCTCCTTAAGGAGGAAGAGGGGGGCTAATGTTATGGAGTCGTAATATTGGATAAACTTCATAGCTGGCATAATTGTCATGTCAAATCCCAACTCTAAAAACTTATTTGAACTAATATACAGCTTCATATGTTTCCACCACTTAAAGAGGGGCTCCTAATAGAACAAAGGCTATATAATCATCAGGAACACTTTTTTAGTTAGGAAATTTCATATATTCATGATTGTTTTGGCATACGATACCGCCCCTCTTGTGCATTGATCTAAGCTCAACTATAAAAATATAGATATGCATACCTCATGGATACAAACTCTCAATTATCTATACATCTCACTCATGATGCTATTATTCGCTTGAGCATTAGGGAATTCATGCCTGTCGGGCTACCCTGGCCCCCTCTTACCTTTTTATCCATCTTAAAGGATCTCTACATAGGATATTTTTTATCTGAAAGGAATTTGGGTACAAACCCAAATACATTCATTTTTAAAATCATATGATTTAAAGCAATTAGGTTCATTTTGATAAATAAAATCTTGAAAAATGCATTAAGCTGCTGTTAATGTTATCAAAATTGAACCGTGACATGAACCATTTTTATGTCCGGTTCAAGTCTGACTGATTCAACCATTGGTTCAAACTATTTTGAACTATTGTGTCAGCATGACATATTTATGACATAATAAATATTTTTAAATTTTTAAAGTTTTAAAAAATATAACTAATTATATGTAATAATAGTTTCATATCATAGAAAAAAACCTAATATGCATATAAAAAAAACTCTACAGACTATAATGATGAACTATCAATCCAATCATACAAATTTTAAAGATAAATCTAACAAAATATTTAACAAATCAAAGAGAATCAATTAACCTAGAATGAGTTATATGCAAATCTTTCTTTATTCTTCTATACTTGATTGAATTGATAATGTAATTAAAATAAAATCATAATATATTAGCACAAATACAATTATATGACATATAAAAAAACTAAAAAGAGTACAATACTATAATGTTTAATATTAAAAGATTCTTCTTTGACAAAAAAAGCATAATGATACAAGCAAATAATTGTTAATAACCTAAAAGACAAATGTTAATTTGTTAATAACCTTTTGATCTTGTAACTGACTTATATCTCTTTGTACATCCTAGATCATTAATCAATGGCACCTCAAGGGCTTCTGCTATTTGACGGGTAGATACAACAAATCTGAACATAGTTACAATTTCACATTAGGTAAGATAAGTCAATAAAAAAAGTGGAAAAAATTCATGCAGTTTTAAATAAGTATATACACCATATATCAATGGTAAGAAGAAATGGAAAAAGATAAATGGCCAACATCACAAGAGAATGAACTCCACACCAAGAGTAAAGATATTATGAAGAACAAACAAATCGTATGCTCAAGAAAACTACAAATTTTACAAACAATGGCCAACATCATAAATGAATTTCTCTAGAATCTAATTTATTACCACCACCATTAAGGAGCAGAGTTGATGAAAGAATAAACAATTACAAATTAAATTATGTGGATTACATCATTCAAAGGACATGTCATGTTAACGTATAATGTTCATCTAAGAAGGTCATAATACTACATGTCATCGGAATAGGGAGGGCAGGAGCAGGGAGGGCTCTGGTTGGGAACAATGAGGGTAAGAGCAGTGAGAGCTTTGGCCGGGAACAAGGAGGGCAGAAGCAGGCGTCCGATTGGTGGTGTGGCGGCTAACAATGGCGACGACAATAGAGGGACCAAACGGCTAATTGAGAGCAAGGAGGATGACCGCGGTTGAAAGGGATGACCAAACGACCATGTGGTGGCTGCCGGACGGAGAGGAGAAGCCAAGCAGGGGAGTGGTCAGCTTAGTGGGTGCTTGTGTAGGAAGGGAGAATTTGCCCCAGCTAAAGTTGGGTAATCAATCGGCGATGTTAGGGACAGGGGCTGAAGTTGGCGACCAATTGATAAAAATAGGGGAATAGGAAAGGTGGGAGCAGGGAGGGTGACCATGGCTGAAAGATATGACCAAACGATCGTCTGGTGGCTATCGGAGGCAAAGGAGCACACGATCGAGAGGGTGGGTGCCTGTGTGGGAAGGTCGGATGCCTAGAAGGGAGAATGGTGGGAGATAGGGTTTTTGCCTTTTTGGCTTTTGGGGGCGAGGTTGAATGAGTGCGCGGGTCGCAGGAGGAGTTTTCTCCCCTTTGTTTTTTTCCCTTGTATTGTTTTTAAAAAACAATTACTTGAACCAGGGCCATGGTTGGACGGGTCAAGCGGTTTTTGCAAAAATAAAGAAACAAGGCCCGGCTCAGACCACCCCCCTTCATATGCGCGATCGGACCGGGCACAGTCCGGTTTTTAAGGCACCGGCTGCTTTGTGCCAAACAGCTAAAATTGCTTTCCGTTGAAGTAGAAAACAAACAGTCCCCCACCTTCGGTTACTGAATCTATCTATTCCTTTCTCTCGTCACCATTCGATCCTTTGTATTAGACCACCGTCAATTTCACCGACCCTTCCCGGTCAATTCCACGTTGCTACGGTTGGCCCACGTAATTAATAAAAAGCGTACACTGAAAAATCAAATCGACAATTTAATATCACTCAAAATCAACCCAATAATATCCGAGGTGTCCTTTTACAGCCGACACTTCAAAAGCGGTTGTCATATAGCTTTTTATTATAATTATAATAATAATAACAATCATTATTATTAATACTACTCCCAGCCGACGCTCTTCCACATTCAAACCAACCAACCCGTTACAGTGTTTGTATGCAACACTTAGAGCATATGTACCACATTTTTGGTTGCATCCTACTGAAATCAGGCATTTATTTATGTGGACCGCACCAAAGAAAACCAGGATTTATTATGTTTTTTAACTGTTGAAATTATTTAAGAACCATAAATAACGTATATCATATTGTATATATCATCATCTAAACCTTTTGATGTATATTTTATTGAAGATAGATGTCTGATAAAACTTTGATGCTTATGAAATTGGGGCAGTAGGCTCCGGTGCGGCTGATGAAGCATCACTTTCGTGTGGGGGCTGCGCCGACATGAGCGATGCTGCAGTCCAGCTTGGACTGCCGTGGGCCCCATCCATCCATCGCAAACTTGCCAGCCTCGCGTTGCCCTCGCGTTGGTTTCTGCGCCGTCATTGCCAGCGTAGCGTCGGCGATGCCAGCCATGTCACGACATTAGCTCCCGCCTCCATCCGTGCGTTGGGAAATGAAACAAAATCCGACCAATTAGAGAGGCCCAGCCAACCTGATTCGGATTTTGGCCTAATTTGGCTAATACTTGTTATGATAGTATGTATTTAAATATAAGCATACATTATTTTATTTAACTATTTATGTTAATTATTTAAATTTTAACTATTAAGTATGGTCTTGGGTAAATATAAAGAGCCAGAGAACAGCCAGGCAGGCTTGAACCAAAATGCTGAGAGATTTGCAGCTAGGACTGCCTGTGTTTATATGTGCTCATTTTATTTAATAGCTGGTGTGGTCAGTGAGGGAAGCGTCCTTTTAAACGCTTACATTGCCCCTTTTTGGGCTTCCCCATGGTGTGTATATCCACTCACTCGGCATCATTCTTTATTTTCAACAACCACTAAACCACTAAAAGATAAGCTTGACATTGTCCTAAATTTCCTAATTGGACCGCCTATCATAGTGTGGTGTGGTGCTCAAGCATTTTGAATTGCAGGAGTACCATACGCATCTCCCTTGGCCTTCATTTAATGCATGCTTTGTACCAGGCTTTTATGACATTTGTTCAAGAATTCTTTGAATTCACACCGTTCAGTTTTCTTTCTTTCTTTTTTCTCCCCCCCCCCACCACATTTAAGTTTTCTTTATTTCTTACCCCCCCCCCCCACATTTCAGTTTTCTTTCTTTCTTTTTCCCCCCCACATTTCAGTTTTCTTTCTTTCTTTTTCCCCCCCACATTTCATCGTGTAACGAATTCTGGTGTTCCGACGGTTTGGATACAGAAATTTGGAGATTGGCAAATTTGCAGGTATGCGAAAGTATCTACTCTGGCGCAGGACGAGGGCGCTGCTCGTCCGTCGGTCACTAGTCAGCCAAGATTCGCACGCACGACCGCATCACGGGAGATTCGGCGTGGGCCCACCAACGTATTTAAGTTTAGTTATGTTTAATGACTCCATTTATTAAGTGTATATATATATATATATATATATATATATGATAAGATTGGCCAAATTAAAATGCAAGTGGCCACCAAGGAGGAAATAAATGGCGATTAAATAATAAATACAGCGTTTTGATACGATGTGGTTGGCTCCGTCTAAATTTCAGTGGAACATTTTTATTTTATTTTGAGTTTCCTAGACGATGTATGCCCACCGTCATCCTTACAGTTAAGAACTTCAATACTTTTCAAATAAAATGCTAACTTGGGCTACAAAATGGAATAATTTGAGAATGAATATAAATCCATTAAATTTTTATTATTGTCAGTGGCAGCTACGGCCTACGAGTATCTAATCAAGCATCCATAACTTTTATATTGTTTTTTATATAAATAAATAATTCTATAAAAAACTATAACATTCTAAGATTTGCATAAATTAATTTAAGACAACTTTATTTAACTTAACAATCCTATTTTTTATGATTATTATCTTTATTTACAATCATTTTTCTTTAATGTTTAGTTAAAAAAGCTTATATTATTTATGAAACTCCTATTATATTTTTCTAATACACTTTATAAGCAGATCCTAAATAATTTTCATATTATATACATAATGTTATATATTTTCAAGTGGTGTGGATTGTTACGTAAGTAATTGGGTAGAATGATTTTAAGTATTATAGTTAATTACATAGTATTATTGAGTATGATTAACTTGGATTTCACCGAATGAATTCAAAATAAAAAGGCTCCACCGCCCCATAAATCAAAATCCTTAAATATATCCGTAATTTTAATAGTATGATAGTTCATTCGTTATAAATTACCCTGTGGAGTATGTAGACTAGAAGACAGACTGGATTAGTGGGCCCCAGCATGCGTAAGAGTCCCAGGAATCCGAGGCAAGCAGTGCAAGTCTCCTAAATTCTCTGTTGGATGGATGCCCCTCTTCCACACCACACCTGTTATTCTATTTCTATCCTAGCTATGTGGATAATGACAGCCCCATTCAGCTAAGGACAAACGTCCAGGTATTGCTGACCACGTGGAGGCTTCCCAGTCGATGTCATTTTTCTGGAGTGGGACTGTGGAGAGTGAGTAGGATGTCACAATATCTACCATTCATTCAATTCGGGCATGCAGCGGGCATGCTATAGATTTATATTAATTCCACAACAGCTGTATTACTCTTTGCAGGGGCCATTAATGTGCTGATGGCCACTTGAAAATTTACGTTAAGATGGGTTTCATGCATTCGTGCCTTGAAAGTAATGCAAGAAAAGAGTTTCCAATATATATATATATATATGTATATATATAATTTAAATTTCAAGTGTGGTTCCTTATAAGGTTAAAACATGAAGATGAGCCAATATTCATTTTTCTTTTAACAAGTCCAATTTAGCTCCCGCTCTAGTCGAAGGAGAGTTTGGTTATTGTAATTAAAGTATATATATTTTTTCATAATTCACCAAAATATTGCATCAAATCTTAAAACAATTGCAACTAATTTTCAAATTAATTATCATGGTATTGAAGCTTATTACGATAAAATACTACTGAATGTATGAATATGCAAAATCACACATCTACGTGTACAGGGTGGAATGTTTTAACATCATGGAAGTTTTTATACATGGTGGAATGTTTTATTATCATGGAAGTTTTTATTTATGCTATTATATATATTTGATACAATCAAACTCACCCAAGCTATCAGTCAGTTTATATTGTTGGCATTGGTTAATTAATCACAGAAAAGGCCACTGTAGGACTGACTATTCAGACCCAAGTTGCAAGCTTTATATGGCCTGTACAGATGACTCCACTTGTACTGGTATTTGTTGGGAAATGAGTAAGGGATGATGCCGCTGACCTTTAATTTCTCTGAGATCAAATAACAAGTGAGCCACATCCTCCTCGCACCATAGATAAGATAGCCTAAATAGCAGTTTGTCTTTAGTGGGAATCAAAGAATAAACGGTGAAGGACGATAGCGACTGGTCCGACTGTAGGTGTCCAATACAACTGCAAACGTACGTGAGATGAGATTCCTCCTGCGTAAGTGCAGTGCATGGGTAGCTAACGCTAACCCAATGATTATTTATTTATTTCTTTATTCTTTAAGTTAATGGGTAACTAACCCAATGATTATTTATTTGTATTTCTATATTGTATTTTGATGAATTACACAATTCTGCATGCAGAATCCAGACAGTCGGTGAAATGGACCGCACTGATGCGCTTCAGTTGGAAAAATATCGATGTCAAAATAATTTATTTCTGACTTAATTCGGTTGAATATTGTCCTTCGAATCTTTTATATATAGACCAGGCCTTGAAGCTTAAGACCTTCTCTCCCTGGCATGGGTCAACCAAATTAAATGGGGCCCATCAAGCGTCAACTGTTTGGATTGCTAAATCATGTGCTCAAATGTTGCGGACGTCGATGCAAACGGCATCGTACAGACAGTGTATCAACTTTCGGCGGAGCATTTGTAGTGGACTGAAGCCTCTTGTTTCTTTATTAGCAAAAGGAGTGAGAGCGCATCTCCCTTTCTCCATGATTGAAGTCAATTCTCCTGAAAATTCCAACAAAAGGAATTTCTTGCTTGACCTGCCGAAAAATGTTGTTGGAGGCAACCATGCAAGCAAAGTTCAAGCTGTTCGTTCAAAGCTTGGAAAATTCCTTTTAACCAATCTTTAGTTCAGGTTTTATCACGCACCAATATCTATTTAAGTAATATAATTACATGTAAAGGATCAGATGCCCAAGTATCCTTGAAAAAGCCTATATATTGCTTGTATGTGCAAAACATTGTGCATGTCCCCTCAAGCATTTTCTAAAATTCCTGGGATCATGCATTCTAAGCATGCATATGATTCCTAAAATTCCAATTTTCAGGAGTGCTGAAATCTTCAAATGGATAGATGAATAACGAACACTATGAAATTTCGTATGTCTACGCATACTAATTTTTTTGTTATATTCATTCAAAGATAGCTATTGTTTGAGCCGAATGGGGGAGGAATGGAGGACAGTGGAATCCATTTCATAAAGGGTGCGGTGGAAAGTATGCCACGAGGCCATTTTGGCTTTGCCGTGCATCTCAGTTAGTACAAGCCATTAATTGGATGACGTAATCATCTGTCATAGGTCTTCCTTCCCAGTGGTTTTAGATGAATCTTCGGTGGGTAGCCAATGATCCTAAATCAATGTGCCCACGGCATCCAAAAGTTGAAGAGGATGAGCGGGCATTCATCAGGTGGGCTGGTCGACTCATCCAAGGCCAATACTTTTGGGAAACGGTGCTTGAATGTTGTATTTTAGTAGCCTCCCTAGCTAGACCAAGCCCATTAATTTCCTTCTGTACAAAGCCCTAGAGATGGAAGAAAAGAACCGTTGCTTATTTCATAAAAGAGCCAACATTTCAGTACAACCCA
>JAYJMB010006090.1:24113-46632 GCA_036873735.1 Pouteria campechiana
GCTACCATGGCTCCACCATGCCAAGAGGTGCTCTACCATACCACCATGGTTATACCATACCAAGAGGTGCTCTACCACACCACCATGGCTCCACCATGCCAAGAGATGCTTTACCACACCATCATGGCTCTACCAGGCCAAGAGGTGCTCTACCACACCGCATGACTCTACCACGGTAAGAGGTGCTCTACCACACCACCATGGCTCTACCATGCTAAGAGGTACTCTACCATGTTATCATGGCTCTACTACACCACTATGGCTCTACTATGCCAGGATGTGCTCTTCTATGCCATCATGGCTCCACCATGTTAAGAGATGCTCTATTATGCCACCATGGCTCCGACACACCAGCTATGCTCTGAAATGTTAGGCTCTAACATGCCAGCTATGTTCTACAATGGCAAACTCTACACCAACTGTGCTCTACAATGCTAGGCTCTGCCATGCTAGTTATGCTTTGCAATGCCAGGCTCCACCACACTAGTTGTGCTCTGCAATGCCAGGCTCCGTCATGCCACTAAGGCTCCACCATGCTACCAAGCATGATCCACCATGCTATTTGTGCTCTGCCATGCTAGTTGCATTCCAGTAGCCATAAAAGGCTCAGTTGTTGAGAAGAAGAAGAGATCTTCTTCAGAAAGAGAGAGGTGGTGCTGCTTCTGCTAAAGTTCATCTTCTTCTAAGGCCAGACTCTGCCGGAACATTCTTAGGAAACAGACTCTGCTGAGGCATTTTCTCTTTTTAAAGGTAGACTATCTTCTTCCTCCTCAAAGTTTCTTCTTTTTCCACAATAGTAAAGGAACTTGGATTTTATTTTATTTCATCTTGAGGCAAGTGACTCGTTATTCTAAGACCATCATGGCCATCTAATCTAACCTTGGAGAAAACTCTACCTAGTGCACAACAATTTCTTATAATTATGATATGGTGGGTTTACTACTTCAAGGAAGGCAACCATTAGAACTTTATGGTTTCCTGAATGAAAATATTGGACCATCATAAAATCCATCTCTTTGGATTTCATACTTCTATAAATATTAATAAAAATAAGAAAAATGAACTTCATCAATGGGTTCTATGTTAAATATTGAATAGTAGGAGCTTCTATTAATGATGAACTTTTTTGACTTGAGTAAAAATGGGAAAGATGACCATTTTCGGTGAACTCCCTACATTTACTATTCTCTTGATCATTAGATCAAATTACCCATTGTTAAAGTTGAAACTTGAGTAGGCCCTACATGGAAGCATGGCCCACGGATCATGGAGATGATGGCATGGGCCCTACCTATCATTTTATATTGTCTAAATAAAAACTTAGGGATAACCACTAGTGGTAGCTATGATTAGGCTTAATTTTAGCTAATTAAGTCAATCCTCACTATCCAAGTTGTTAAACCCTTTCAATCCATACAAATCCATTATTTGTAACCGGGATCTACGATCTCTTACAGGTTAAATTGTAGAGATCACCCACTTCCAATTTTTCACAGAATATTGGAAAATACTACTCACCAACTCATTCAAAAGCCTAAGTCTAGGGTCGAGTTATTGAGTCATGACTCACGAGTCACTGAGTATGACTCAACGAGTCAAACCTTAATAAAAACTTCTCACCAAATTAGTCTAAAGCCTAAGTCTAGGACTGTGTCACTAGTTTACAACTCCCAAGTCACTGAGTCACTAAGTTACGACTCACCGAGTCATTGAGTCACAACTCACCAAGTCACTGAATCATGAGTCACCGAGTCAAATCTAAGCAGATATCATCCATCAAATCAGTCAAATCCAATTAACTTAGCCCATTCTTCCTAAGCTTCTTATGGGCAATTAAGAGAGCTGAGCTAAAAACTAGTCATCCCGGTCCCACTCTTTCTAAGCTTCTTATGGTTAATTGAGTGAGCTGAGATAAATCTAGTCAACCTGGCCTAGTCTTCTTATGCTTCTTATGGGCAATTTGAGAAAGCTAAACCAAACCAAGGTCACCTGTTTTCTTCTGGTCTCTTTTAGGTCTAAACACAATAGAGGTCAACTGGTCCTAAGTCTTTCAAGGATATACCAATTGGGTCACAAACCACCTAATGTTTCTATGATTTCTTACAGTTTAAATAATAGAAATCACCCAGTCTTGATTCCATCCAGGATAAACTAATTGGATAAAAAGACCCATTCTTTAGGTTAACACAGTGTCTAGCAACCCAGTCTAAAGCCATGTCATCCTATCTATCCATTGGCTTGAGGCAATTCCTAAATTTCAAGCCAATGCAATGTGCTTGGTAATCCCAAAGACAGCACACATTTATTTTGAGAGAGTGTCTTTTATTTTTTGGTCTCTAAGATGCATTGTACCTTTTCTTTTAATCAAGGGTTTTCTCCCATTGTGGAGATGTAATTAAGACCATTATGGTTTGGGATTTTAATATGTAATTTTTTGATGCATGCAGCAAGTGTAATCAATTGAAGACAATCAATAACAAAATGACAAATCATTATGTTGTTCCACTTTTGTTTTTAGTTCCTCTTTTTATACTTGTTACACTAGGAAGGACCATATAGAATAGTTTAAGGACCAGATAATAAAGAGTATCGATTGTAAAAACTAAATGGTAGGACCATCCTGATAACCTAGAATGCAGAACATCTAAAGAGAAACTACCCCTTTTTTTCTTTTCGCATCAAGTATATAACTAGTTTAATAAAGTAATAGATTTTCATGAGTTATTCAAAAAACATTATCAAATACTAGTGCAACTTTACCAGCACCTTTCTAAAAAGTATTCCGGTTTCATTTGTCGAACTAAAGAGTGGGTCTAATAGAAGCCCTGGAGTTCCTAGTTCCGCTATATGCCCAACTGATGAGTATTCTAGTTTTGTTTACGGAATTGAAGAGCAAGCCTAACAAAGGCCCTGGAGTTCCTAGTTCCACTATATGCCCAACTAGTGAGTATTATAGTTATGTTCACGAAACTGAAAAGTGAGTTTAAAAGAGGCCCTGGAGTTCCCAGTTTTACTATATGCCCAACCGATGAGTATTCCAGTTTCATTTGTGGAATCGAAGAGCGGGTCTAATAGAGGCTTTGGAGTTTTTGGTTCTGCTATATGCCCAACTGGTGAGTATTCCAATACTGTTCACGAAACTGATGAGTAGGTCTAAGAGAGCCCTGGAGTTCCTAGTTCTGTTATATGACAACTGGTGAGTATGCCTAAATAGAGGTTAAGATACCCCCTATAGCTGAGGAACAGAACCGATGTGTGCGCCTAAGAAAATGCCTATGGACCACCCCTGTTCAATAAATAGAACCAAAGAGTGCGCTAGAATATAAGTTGTGTTACGCAAAAGCACACTGAAATCAAATTACTAGCGATTCTATCAAAATAACTCATACTGAAAATTTTTCATGAGTATAAAAAGAAAGTTACCAAAAGAAAAACATGTCCTTTTATTCATATAAGCTTGACAATTACAAATCTTCCCCATCTAATTGAATATCTCTAGATCTAATCTAGGGAACTTCCTAGAAATCTTTCTCTTACAAGAGTCAAAGGCCTACCTAAAGTAGTCAACTATTTGCTAGAGCAACGCCTCCTAGCACTCAGGTTTCGTTGTCAACTGTTCCAAGCATAGCTAATGGACTCGAGAAAATTCTGTAGTTTGCTCCACTCTTAACAAATCAATCTTCCATTGAAAAGCAACCTCGTTACCCTCTAAAGCATTGACTCTCAACTACAATGCCTCCTCCCTTTCAGCAGCCTCTACCTCTAATCTTGCTAGCTGCTCTACCTTGGCATCAACGGCTGCAGCAGTGACATCACGATTGGTTTCCACCTTCACAAGAGAATCCTCCACTTCCTTCCATTCCGCCATCATAGTATCCCACTCCGCAAGTAGATCCTCCTCTTTGGCCTTGAGAGCAGAAGTAGTCTCTTCTAAATATCGGAAGCGGTTCCGCCCATCCTCCAACTTAGCCTTTAGATTAGTGAGTTTGACAATCGTGCGATCCCACTCATTATGAGTAGATGAGGAAGAACATCTTCTCCATTCCACCTCTAGCTCCTCCTTTGCCTCCTGCGAGCGCTCTGACTCAATTCATATCTGTTCCTAGTCACTGCTAAGTTGTTGTATGTAGAGCCTCATCCGATCAACAAAATTTTGCCTTATGATCGAGCTTTGTACTATATCCAAAGCAGAATCAACCACCAGATCATCCCATAACATCTTGAGGGTGCGAGATTGGTCAGCAGGACATGGGAGCTTGGAGACAAAGACAACTACCCGATTTGGACACTCCAGGAGAAAAGTTATCAGTGTCGCCTCCCTACCAGTAGCATTGATAGGTGAGGAAGGCCAAGAGGAGCTCCAACTAATGGAAGAGGCGACCTCACTGGAAAGAAACAAACTTAGGAGCGGAGAATGGTCCACTTGAAGTTGAAGCTTCATTGCGGTGGCATTAGGCGGAAGGAGCCAAGCTGGGACTCGAAGTAGAAAATGGTACACTTGAACTTGAAGCTTCTGGGTCGAAGGAGCTAAACTGGGACCCGAATATGAACGCTTTAAGACATAAGTCATCCAATCAGAGGTAAATAAGCCTGTAACAAAGTTGAAGTAGAGAAGTAAACACATATTCAAAAAAAAACATAGAAGAGAAGAGATAGAGAAAGAAACACTAATCAACAAAAGTAGTAACAAGATGAGAAGTGGCAGCAGTCAAAGAGAAAACCTCCACAACCACCACACTTTCTTGTGGCTCTACAACAGCTAGCCTCTCTTGAACCTCTAATGTCCCCCCTGCGACAACCTCAGCAAAATTCCTCGCCACCATCGATTTCAGATCTGCCACTGTAGTCGCACCAAGCACTAACTCGGGACCAAAGGAAATAAGGGAAATGAGAGGCAAATTAGCACCCATAGAAGAAGATGAGGAGGCGATAGAAAACCTAATAGAAGATGAAGAATGTACAGTTGACAAAGAAACAGAAGAAAGAAGTGCAGAGGAAGAAGGATATACTACCCCTCCAAAAAGATCATTGATATCCCCCAATGAATCGATCCGCTCCCTAATAGTGATTTCAGAAGTGTAAGATGGATGTGGATTCATCCTTTTGGCCTAATCAGATTCGAAGGAGGAGTGAGATGTAGAAATCTGTGAGGTGTTCTCACTTGAGGAAAAGACTAGCTTCAGGAGATCTAGTAACCCCTAGTGGTTCCGATCGAAGTCCCCGAGCTGATGATTGCTCCCTCTTAGAGATGGGAGGATGAGAAAAGGGAGGAGAACTAGTGAAAGTGTGGGACTATTGCCTCCAAACAACTTCCTTAATTCATTGCTGCGCGGGAGGAGCAGCCCGACTAGAAGCAGTTGCACTAATAGGGACAGTAGCTGCAGCTCGGCAAGAAGTAACATAGAAATAAGGGAATTAGGAATGGCAACCTCTTGACCCAGGAAGTCACACAAAAAATCTGTTTGGCAATAATGATCAGGGGAAGATATAACATCCACTGACAAGGAACCTACGGTCATCAACCCATACCTAAGGACACACAAACTATGTCATTCTAAAGAGGAGAGAGAAATTGGAAGATGGATCGGACCGATAGTCCTAATCACTAGAAAAGGAAAGTCCCACGCGACCTTAACCCAAACCCAATGACTTTTCTAGTCATCGTCTTGATCTGCATTTCGTGAGAACAACTTTCGCCAAGGGGGGCGGGTTATAAAAATAATAAGGCGAATGGGGAGTCTTACTCAAAGTAAAAATGGAAGAAAACATCAGGAGAGTGAAAATAGAAACCTCTTAGAGATTATAAACCCAGTGGCAAAGGGATAGAATATAACACCAACTATTCGGGACCAACTATCCTGGGGAAATCTTATAGCTGAAGAAAAAAGTAGAGATGAAATAAGTTTGGTCAGGGTGAAATCCCACACTAAGAGAACCTAGAGTGATGAGAACAAGATTTCCCTAGGAACGCCAAGGAAGGGCAGTGGGTTCAGGAAACACCCAACTCATTCCCTTAGGCAGAGGGTAGAGCTTGAATGCCTCCATGATGTTATTAGATAGATGAAGATGAGATTTCTCGATAGCCATTAATGAAGCTAAAGAGAAACAAAAGCTTAAAAACCCAGACAAAGACAATTACCACAAGAGGAAAAGAAATAGTGGCAGCTTGAAAACAGGAGGAACAAAGGAAAAGGCAAAGAGTAGGCAAATGGTTTCTCGCATCCATAATGACTTCTTAAATAGTGCCTCCTAGCGAAACCACTTAAAGTTTTGTGCAAAATCGAGGAAGCACCTGCCTGGGGCTTCTTGAAAGCCGAAAATTGATTGTTTTTTACATCTCATCGCATTTAAACTGTACACATGGCGGATGGAAATGTCAAAAGGTCATGTTAGTATGGGAAAAGCTATCATAGAATGATCGGTGTCAAAGTTCAAGATAAGGGAAAAGTTTTTGCCCAAAAGTAACCTTTTCAAAAAAAAGGATAGTCAACCATCAGATCCACCCTCTACTTTCCAATGAATTGCGAAGATAGAAGGAATAGAAAAGGTCAAACGAAAGCGTCAGAGGCTTGTTAGTACTTTACTACTGGGGGATCCACTATAGCACTCTCAAAGAGTATCAATGGATCCACTAGAGGCAAAAGAATGCGTGGAACATGACTAAGCACTTTAAGAGAGAAAAAAGGTACATCCAAACCATATCTTTAGCAAACTAACATCCTTCATTGCAAAATTGCAAAAAGACTATTACATCACTACATTCTCATTAATAAAAAGCCTCTTTGAATTAACACATTGACTCTGAAGATGAAAAGTCCAAAGAACACTTTACATCTTCTTAAGGAAGGATTAATGTTAAAAAACTCTAACACAGGTACCCGATTTGCCCACTGGCTATATGCCACATCAAACCCCTAAAATAGATGAGATACCTCTCCTCGCAGTCTAACTAGCACAGAACTACAACTATGTATTTTCCTAAAGTCCTTCTCTATGAACGATTATACATCCCTCTTGGGTATGGGCTACATATGCATCCTGGCTACTAACCTATACTCAAGTATAAAAAGACTAGGTATGCACCCCCAACACATAAGCTCTTGCTCCTATTCAGCATCGGAGTATTCACGCCGGGAACCACCGATCTCCTTTGACCTTTGTTCTAGTCTTACAGGATTCTAAACGAGATCTTCTTAAGAGCCACATCAGCATTCTATTTGAGGACAACCCAAATAATTGGGTACTTCAAGCTCCCCTTTCTCTGATGTGTGGGGACCATGTGAATATTAATTGGTAAAATTTTTTTTATCCTAATGGTTATGTAGGGCCAAATTGAACTAATTTAATAAACGACTTTGACTTATATAGAAAAAGGGCTACAAAAGCTCCTTGTATAAAAAGATGTGTAAATTTTGTTTTTTATTATTATCTTTTCAAATGCAATATTTAACTAAGATAATGATCTATTTATTTTATTAATTACATTTTTAAAAATTTTATTTTTTATCTTTATTAATTTTATGATTGAAATCACTATCCTTATTGCTAATATCATTATCTCTTATTTTATGTTTTTTTAATATTCTTATTTTACATCTTCTTTAACATATCTTTTAATACTATCTTTATTTGATGTGCTATTTAAATATCTATGATAATATTATTTTTTCTATATTATTATTTATATTTTTAAAAAAGTCAATCTATTTTATTTTTATTTACTTTATAATTAACGTCATTCTATATGTTGTTAACATCATTATTTTCTCCTTTTAACCTTTTATGGATTTTATGTTTATACCTTTTTACATCTCTTTTATATCAAATCCATACATCTATCAATCATCATGATGTCTAAGCGCATGGTGAGTAATTAAGTAAGATCCATTACTTTAAGGGAGATCGATTTATATGTGAGGAAGTGAAAGCACAGCTCCAAATGATCATGTAATTTATTAAGCACTAACCATTGTTTATTTTGGGTCCAATTTCTCAAATCTTTTGCACAATGATGTTCACTTACATGCATGACTTCACTGCCATAGCATAATTATTTTATCACCATTCGATGATATTAATTGAGCAAATCATTACATGAGAGTCGTCAATTTAGTTTTTGGGAAACAATCTCTCCATCCAAATTGGCTCAAAAAACAAATGGATTTGTAGAGCATCGATCACTAATTTTGCATCCAAGATGGGGCTGTTGGGCAGCGAATTGAAGGTTTCAATCAGTGGTAGTACTAACTAATAGTTGATCACTAATAGGCCTGGTGCAATGGAAATGTCGTAAACATCTGCGTGAGAAAATTTCTCCGCGGCTTTTGTTTTCATTGAAATTGGCACCAAGACATTTGTTTTATGTTTCAGTTAATAATGTTTAAGTAATTTGTTTGGTTAAATACTAGTCCAAGATGGGCTCTAAAATTTCTAATTGGAGATAATATTTGCATGAAATTTAGGTGAATTGAGTAAGTGTCATTGGTGTTAGGGAACTCTAATACAGGTATTCGATTAGCCCACTAGCTATGTGCCACGTCAGACCCCTAAAACAGATGGGATACCTCTCCCTATAGTCCAACCAACACATAACTACAACTACATGTTTTCCTGGAGTCCTTCTCTAGGAACAATTCTACATCCCTTTTGTGTACAAGCTACATATGCATCTTGGCTACTGACCTATGCTCAATATAAAAAGACCATGTATGCACCCCCCCCCCCAACACACAATCTCTTGCTACTATTCCATTCTCTCCAAAAACGTCTTGTTTACTGACTTGAGCATCAAAGTATTTATGCTAAGAACACCCCTGACATCCTTTGACCTTTATTCTAGTCTTGCAGGATTCTAGTTGAGATCTTCTCAAAAGCCACATTAACATTCTGTTTAAAGACAACCCGAACATTGACATCATCTGTGGGGATATTTTCAGAAAAGCCTAAAGATGTTAGACGATATTCAAAGCAATACGAATGCTCCCTCAATCCCTGCTGCAGTCAACAATGTGTCATCCATGTCTAACCAAATTGACGGTGTGACATCACCTGGAGACTTGTTGGGTCAATCTGGTCTAATAAAGTAACAGACGATGTAGCAGATGATGCAAAGTATAATGCAGCAATTCATGTAATAATAAAGTAACTTCATTAGTGGACTCCCTATTAGGAATGACCTTGTAGGAATCCCAACTCTGCCTACTCACAATTAGATGGATCTGGTTGAGCACGAATCTGGAAACCTTGTAGGAACCGGGCTAATACCCACTGTCATAGCTCTTGATTGCAACATGTTGATTTCCCCCTAGAGCACAACCGGCAACTTCTAGGCTTGTGTGTGCTCCATAGATGCTGGTAGAGCAAGAATCAAGTGGTTGCTCGGTAGGGGTTGCCAATACCATCTCTGAGTCAGCCCAAAGACAATGCCCAGGAGAAGGAAGCTTCATCTCACCCAAAGACAAAAAAGCTCCCTTAAGATAACATTACGAGATATGAAAGGCAGAATACATAGTGACACACAAAGAAGCAAAGCACAATAAAAATTTCCTCATTCATTTAAGAAATCTTAGAGGAACCAATTCCAAAAGGGTTTAAAATATCATCCTTGGAGACTTACGACGGCACCACAGATCTGGACGATTACCTCGTCAGGTACGATGGACAGATGACCCCAGTAGGAGTCTCTAATGCCATAAACTGTCACACCTTCCCACTAACACTCAAGAGAGTGACACTATCATAATACCAGACTTTGGCACCGAAATCCAACAACTCTTTCGATGATTTGGAGAAATGGTTCCGGAAGTGCTTCATTGAGCAGTGAAGACAAAGGAAAACAATAAGGTCATTACTATTAGTGAAACAAAGAGAAAATGAGACCCTTTCATGAATATGTCCACAAGTTCAATCATCATTCTCTTGATATAGAAAGGCTAGACCATAATGTTGTCTTGATCACACTCCAGGATAAAATCACAGATGCCAATGTAAGGTACTAATTGCATCAGTGGACCCCCAAGGACTACTCAAAACTCCTAGAGGCCATAAACTGACACATTGAAATAGGCGAAAGCACTAGAGATGAAAGCAACAAAAGGAGATGGAGCCGCTCTCTAGTCTAGCATTGAGAAGACCACTCTCCCCCAAGGCATCAAGACGAATGCTCTGCCCCACAATGTTGATGTAATAACCTATGTAATAAAATAATAAAATAATGTATAAATAAATGATGGTGTTGGCAACAATTGGTATAGGCTAGCATTGGTAGCTAGTTTTTACAGCATAATTGGGTTTGTGAGTAGCGTTGTTTTTTCAACACAAATAATGCCTACCATTAATTAGATATTAGGTGGTTCATTAGCAAAGGCTTGTGTGATGCGACCTTCCTTATTGTTGGATAAGCAAGGTTGCATCCCTGTTATAACAAGATGAAAGTGAGCAAGGCATCATTACATGAAGAAAAAGAGTGTTGCACACATACACACACAAAGAGAGAGAGAGAGAGACAGAAGAAGGGGCTTTAGAGAGAAGGACAAAAAGAGAAGGGGGAACTCTATTTCTAGATTTTTTGGCGTGCATTTCCAATCAAGTAAGTAGATAGTTGTATCTATGCTTTATGTATAATAATTATTTTGGATCAGATTGTTAATTAGATATATATATAAAGCATGTTTTAATTGAGATAAATGTTAATATGTATGTCACGTGGGTGTACCAAAATTAAAGAATATAATATTTATTTTCATCGATTTTGAAAACAAAATTATTTTGGTTAATATGCATATTATTTTGATGATCAGACCTGTTGATGATATTTGGTTTTTGTAAATGTATGTATGATATAATTTTTGTGGAATTTGAATGTGAAATGACTATTTAATTGAAGAAATATATTTCTATTCGTTTAAAATGAAATTTTGTCAAATTTTATATTTGATAGAATTGCATATTGAATATTGGACTTGAATTAAAGCTCTCATTATATAGAGTACATTCCATGACTCACATTCATTAAATGTTGTCAATATGAGGAGTTATTGATAAAAGCAAAACATGATAAAAAGTAAAAAAAAAAAAACGGACGTTGTCTCTGAAAGTGTCCTTACTCATTAAAATGGGTTCAAACAAAAATGTTATTTTAAGGTGATTTACACATGTGATTTGGAGGATCTAAACCATTGAATATATTCTAAATAATGATTTTATCTTATGGTAGAAATTTTAGGTTGAAATGAGTTTGTTTGATTAGTTAATTTAACAAAAATTATAGTGTCCTATTTTTACGTGAATGGGTTGATAAAAAAAACTAATTTTGCTATGATCCATGCATGTGATTTATGAGATCCAACCCATTGGATATATTCTAAATATTAGTATTAGCCTATGGTAGAAGTTTAGGGTAGAAATAAATTTATTTAATCTGTCAAATTTGGTGAAATGTGAAAAATGGAACGTTTATAAAATTTAGAATTTTTAGACCATAGATTTACATGTGGTCCATAGGATGACCAGTGCATATCATTGACATCTTAGGAATTAATTTTCAAAGATAAAAAAATTAGAAGAATATTAAAAAAATTAGATTTTTTTAATAAATTAATTTTTACAGCTTTTGCTACGAAAAGATATCATTTTCGTTGCTAAAGGTGCTAAGAATTTTTGGCCCAACCCATGGTCGTAGCTTAGTGCTAGGCAAGCTCAGACCCAAGCCCAGGCTAGTCTAACATGTATACGGATAGCCAAAATCATTTTGATGTTTCTAGGCCATCTAATCTTCAATTTGAGTGATCAAGTAGTCAATTTTGGAATTTTTGGATATTCTGGATCTAATAAAAAAATTAGATTGTCCAAAAGGTGACCAGATCATGAGAAATTGAATAATCAGATTTATTTTATTGATTTATGAACCCCACAATCTTCAAATTAGGTGATTAGGTAGATGATTTTTATGTTTTTAAATATTCTGGATCTAATGGAAGGGTCAAATTATCCAAAAGGTGACCAAATTATATGAAATTGAATAGTTATATTTGATATATTGATTTATGGACCCCACAATATCTGATTTGAACAATCACGTAGTCAATTTTGAGGTTTTTGAATACTCTGGATCTAATGGAAGGGTCAGATTGTTCAAAAGATGATCAGATCATGCGAAGATGAATAGTTAAATTTGTTTTATTAATTTATGAACCCCATGAATCTTAAGGTTCTTGAACATTCTGAATCCAATGGAAGGGTTAAATTGTCCAAATAGTGGCCAGATCATGAGGTTGAGTGGACAGATGTGATGTTGTGGTCCACTAAACCAATTAGGATATAATCTGAGATATTAATGTGTTTGATGATGACCAGATAATGAGGTTTGAGTGGATGGATATGATCCACTAAACCAATCAAGACATGATCTAAGGCGTTAATTTGACGAGATGATAGTAAGATAGAGTGGTTTGAATATGCAGCACAAAAGAGATAAGATGTATTTCCTTAGATTAATGTTATGATCGGTCAAACTAGACAGCTTACGATGTGTTGTGGTATGATTAGTATTTTTATTATATGTGCTAGTTACATCTATATTACTTATTGAGTTGTTGTGACTTACCTCAATATTGTTTACTCTTTTTCAGAGAATGTTGTTCATGGAGGACTTTAGTTGTGGCATGGGGTAGATGTGGCAAGGTTTTCTGTAATAGTGGTTTCAAAAAGAATAGTTGTGTCTCACTTTTAATTAAAGAATTGTATTTGAATAAATTATATGAATTATATGTTAATGTAATACTTTTCCTTAATAATTAGTTATTATGGTTACTTTTATGGTTATGTTTTATCTCTAATGCGGTAAATCTTGGGAGATTCACCTTTGGATTTAGGAATGATAATTAATTATGCTATTCTTGGGGCCAGGGTGTGATAATTGAGATGGAAGAAATTATGGATCCACCAATGGCAGATCATCAAGAAGGGAAAAAGAACCATCCAACCTGATTCCCCGCACTTGCACCATAATACATGCATTTCACAAAATCTAAAAATAAGGATATCGGATCCGTAGTCCACCTACAATCAAGAACAAATACCGCCTCAACACCAACAAATATTGCCTATATCATAAAGACGTTGATCGTGACATTGAAGAATGTTGCATTCTGGAGGAAGAAATTAAGAAGCTTATAAAAGACAGAAGGTTACTGCACTGCCTAGTAGGTAACCCCTAGGAAGCAATTGGTGGAGGAGAGGGTCACCTCTAACATGAAGTAGTGATAAGAAGAAATGGCAAGGATGCCACAATGGAAACTAATCAGCCTATAGCAGGAACATCAACATCAGCAGCCAGACCATAAGCACTCCCAGAACAGGTGAACCTGGTGGGACAAAGCTCCAAACGGAAAAGGGAGGAAGACTTCCCAATCATCTTTTCTGAGGAAGATAGGCGAGCGGAGCTGAAAGTCATGATGATGTTGTGGTCATTACAATGGGGATATTGAAATTTCAAGTAAAAAGGATCATAGTGGACAATGACTCATCTACAAATATTTTGTTTTACCACTGCTTTAAAAAGATGAAATTTGGTAGAAAAGCACTACAGGCCATAGAGGGGCGATTAACAAGCTTCACAGAAGATGAAGTATTCTAGAAGGCATCATCACTCTCCCTTTCACGATAGGAGATGGCTCAAAAAAGACAACCACATCCCTAGATTTCTTGGTAGTAAATGTCCCATTAGCGTACAATGTCATTTTGGGACACCCCAACCTTAATAAAATGAGGGCAGTAGTATCTACATACCATTTAGTTGTTAAATTTTCTTTAAGAAACGGAATTGGCACGGCTAGGGGAGACTAGAAAATCACCCAAAATGTTATAAAGTTTCAATAAAAGAAACAATATCGAGGAATATGTAGATCAATACCATAGATATCGATGATGAACAACAAATCACCAGAAGTGAGCCAATAGAGCCATTGGAGACGATTTCACTAATTCTCAGTTCTGCTGAAAGGATCGTCCAGATCGGCTCAACCTTGGACATCCCACTCTGGCAAGAGTTGGTGAGCCTGTTGAGAAAGAACACCAACATTTTTGCTTAGGAACCTTCTTACATGCCTGGACTAAATCCATCAATCATCTTCCATAAGCTAGCCATCAACGACACCCATAAACTAGTCAGACAAAAGAAAAAACTATTCTCATAAGAGAAGAGAGAAGCTATCATGGTAGAAGTGGATAAATTACTAAAAGTAGGATTCATCAGGCCAATACACTACCCCAAATGGCTTGCCAATGTGGTAATAGTAAAAAAGTTAACAGGAAATGGAGTATGCTAAACAAAGCCTGCTTGAAAGATAACTACCCTGTCTCTAACATCGACTAGCTAATAAGCTCTACCGCTGGCCATGAACTGCTCACTTTCATGGATGCCTTCTCTAGATACCTCCAGATTTGGATGCATGAACCTGATCAAGAGAAGACAACCTTAATCACCAACATCGGCACCTTTTATTATAAAGTGATGTCGTTCGAATTAAAAAATGTTGGAACCACATACATAAGGATGGTGACCAACTTCTTTAAACACAAAATTGGTAGGAACATAAAAGCATACGTCGACGACATGGTGGTAAAAAGCAAAACTCAGAACCACCATATCCAGGACCTGGAAAAAATATTCTAAACCCTCAGAAACTATAAGATGAAATTAAATCCCCAAAAGTGGGCTTTTGGGGTCACATCAGGGGAATTACTAGAGTTCTTAATTTAGCAAAGAGACATCAAGACAAACCTTGAGAAGATCCAGGCTATTCGAGACATGACAACACCTAG
Organism: Pouteria campechiana; assembly: GCA_036873735.1. Taxonomy (NCBI): domain Eukaryota; kingdom Viridiplantae; phylum Streptophyta; class Magnoliopsida; order Ericales; family Sapotaceae; genus Pouteria; species Pouteria campechiana. Next base: position 38,937 of record JAYJMB010006090.1, read on the forward strand.
TAGTGTTAAATAGCTCCAGCGTCTGATAGAAAGGCTAGCATCACTTAATAGATTTATATCCAAATCAGCAGAAAAAAGCCTCCATTTCTTCAAGGGTATCTGAAAGAGAGCATCAACCAAACCAGGCAGAAACAAAATTCGTCTAGAAACCCAAAAAGCCTTTAAGAGCTCAAGTCATATCTTGTCTCTATCCCTCTACTGAGCGTACTCAAGAGAGGAGAAGTCCTATACCTTTATCTTGTCATTGGATCCAAAACCATAGCAGCAACATTATTCAGATAGTAAGGTCAATATCAAAAATCAATATATTATATCAGCAAGATCTTAAGAAACTCAAAGATAAGGTATCCCACTATTGTAAAGATAGCCTATACATTGACAATTAGTGCAAGATAACTCAGATCATACTTTTAAGGTCACTCAATCTGAGTTTACACAAACTAATCACTCGAGCAACTCCTCCAAATGGAGCTATCAGGCCATTTCATCGAGTGGTCCATAGAACTCAATGAGTTCGACATTGAGTTCGTACCAAGGGCAGCTATAAAAGGGTAAATCCTAGCCGATTTCCTAGCCTAGTATACCAGGAAGGTAGATGAAATAAACTAGCAAAGAATCCCTCCAACGATTACAGAGCCAACAACATCCATCTTTGAAGCAGGACCGTCCCTAATGCCTACAACAACACAAGCAGCGGGACCACCCATGTTGCCCCCAGTTTTAGCAGATCCTCCACTCAAAAACTTCCCTTAGTGGAGACTGTAGGTGGACGGATCGTCAAGCAAAGATGGCACGGAAGCCGGACTCATTCTGCGGAGTCCTGAAGGACATGTGATCAAATACACATTGAGGTTCCATTTTCCTACAACCAACAATAGAGTCAAGTATGGAGCTCTGTTAGCAAGCCTTAGGATCGCTCAAAAACTTAAGATCTATAACTTGATCATCTACAATGATTCTCAGTTGGTAGTGAAATAAGTGTCAGGAGAATATGAAGCCAAGGAGCCACTAATGATGCAATACTTGTCTGCCGCTAAAATTATGTTGAGACGAATCCATAAAATTAACATCATGCAGATACCAAGAGAAGAAAATAATCAGGCGAATAGAATATCAAAATTAGCCACAACGTCATCTTTTCTTCCATAGAAAATAGTTTTACTGGAGTACCTCATGACTCCCAACGTCTCATAAATCAAGCAAATGGCGATAAAGGATACAAAGCCCTCTTGGATTGATCTCCTCCATGCATATATGAAAAAATAAGAAAAACCAGCAAGTCCAATTGAAGTTAAAAAGATGACATGCTTTACTACAAAATTCGTCTATCTAGATGATAAGCTATACCAGAGAGGACATTGACACTCATAGCTTCAATGCCTAACCGAAAGGGAAGGAAAAGAAATCATCAAATAGATATATGACGAAGAATGCTCGAACCACATAAAGGCCAAGACCCTTGCATTCAAAGTAGTGAGACAGGGATACTATTGGCCCACGATGACAACGAAGTCCAAAGAATATGTCAAAAAATGCGACAAATGTCAAAAGCATGCCTCCATTCCCCAACTCCTGATAACCAAGCTTTCAAGAATCTATAGCACATGGTCGTTCTGTCAGTGGGGAATGGACATTCTAAGTCCTTTTCCACTAGCCATAAGAAGGAAGAAGTACATATTCATGGTTGTAGATTACTTTACAAAATGGGCAGAAGCCAAAGCCACCAGATACATCTCCACAGAGCAAGCCAAAAACTTTCCAATAGGAAGCATAATGTGCAGGTTCTAAATTTCAAGGATCCTTATCATAGAAAATGGAACCCAATTTGAGAGAAAACCCTTCAAAGAATTTTTTACCTCCTATGGGATCCAATGAAAGTTTTTCTTGGTAGCACATATGCAGACAAACGTGTTGATGGAAGCCATGAATAAAAATATCATAATAGGGCTGAGAAAAAAGATGGAAGGCTTCAGAAATAGCTGGTACTAGAAGCTTTCAAAAGTACTTTGGGCATTGAGAAAAACACTGAAGAGGTCCATAGGTGAGTCACCTTTCATGCTAACCGACAAATCCAAAGCCATGATTCTCACAAAGATGAAGATACCCTCTACCCAGACTGCAAATCTCAATGAAGATGTTAACAAGGAAGCCTTGGAAACAAACTTGGGCCTGGTGCAGGAGACAAGAATCAATTCACAAGCCAAAATGGCTCAACAACAGGCCTAAATCAGGCAATACTATGATCGAAAGGTTAAGACAAGGAGCTTCAAGGAAGGAGGCTTGCTCTTTAGGAAAGTGTCCATCAGTGATCCTACCCACGCAAAAGATAAACTCGCTTGCTCTTGGGAGGGACCACATAGAATAGTTGAAGGACTAGATAATGGAGAGTACTGACTATAAAGACCGAATGGTAGGAGCATCCCAAGAACCTGAAATGCAAAATCACTGAAGAGATACAATCAATAAAACCCATTTTTTCTTTTCGCATCAAGTGTATAACTAGTTCAATAAAGTGATAGATCTTCATGAGTTATTCAAAAAGATTTCTTAAACACCAGCGCAACTTTACCAGCATCTTTCTAAAAGGTATTCTTGTTTTGTTCACAGAACCGAAGAATGTGTCTAACAAAGGCCCTGGAATTCCTGGTTCCACTATATGCCCAATCAGTGAGTATTCCAATTTTATTTGCGAAACCAAAGAGCAAGTATAACAGAGGTCTTGGAGTTCTTGGTTCTGCTATATCCCCAACTGGTGAGCATTCTAGCACCGTTCGTGTAACCGAAGAGTGGGTTTAAAAGAGGCCTTAGAGTCCCCACTTCTACTTTATGCCCAACCAGTGAGTATTCCGATTACATTTGCAGAACCGAAGAGAGCGTCTAAAAGAGGTCCTGGAGTTTCTGGTTCTGCTGTATGCCCAATCGATGAGTATTCTAATTTCATTCATAGAATCAAAGGGCGGCTCTAATAGAGGCCTTGCAGTTTACAATTCCTATGTATGCCCAACCAATGAGTATTCTAGTTCCATTCATGGAACTGAAGAGTGGGTCTAATAGAGGCCTTGGAATTTCTAGTTCTATTATATGCCCAACTAATGAGTACATCTAAACAGAGGCTAAGATACCCCTCAGTTCTGAGGGATGAAACTAATGAGTGTGCCTAAGAAAAAGCTTGTAGACCATCCTCATTTAGTAAACAAAACCAAAGAGTGGGCTAGAACATAAGTGATATTCTACAAAAGCATACTGAAATTAAATTACTAGCGGTTCCATCAAAATAACTTGTAACAACAATTTTTCATGAGTATCAAAAGAAAGGTATCAAAAGAAAAATATATCCTTTTATTCATATAAGCTTGACAATTATAAATCTTCCCCATCTTGTTTAATATTTTCTAGATCTATTCTAGGAAACTTTCTAGAAATCTTTCTCTTACAAGAGTCAAAGGCTTGCCTAAAGCAATCAGCTATTTGCTAGAGCAACGCCTCTTGGCACTTAGGTTCCATAGTTAGTTGTTCCAAGCACAACTGATGGACCTAAGAAAGTTTTGCAGTTTGCTCCACACTTAGCTAATCAACCTCCTGCTGAAAAGCAACCTCACCCTCTAGAGCATTGACTCTCTTCTGCAATGCCTTCTCCCTTTAATATTCTCCATCTCTAATCTAGCCAGCTGCTCCACCTTGGCATTAATAGCTACAGTTGCGGTGTCACGGTTGACTTCCACCTTCATAATAGAATCCTCTGCTTCCTTTCGTACAGCCACCATGGCATCTCGCTCCACAAGTAGATCCTCCTCTCTGGCCTTGAAAGCAAAAGCAATCTCCTCCAGATCTCGGAAGCAGTTTCACTCATCCTCTAACTTAGCTTTTAGAGTAGTGAGTTCGGCAATCACGCAATCCCGCTCATTATGAGTAGATGAGGAAGAACGCCTTCTCCACTTTGCCTCTAGCTCCTCCTCCACCTCCTACAAGTGCTTTGACGCGATTCATAGTTGTTCCTGATCACTGTTAAGCTATTATATATGGAGCCTCATCTGATCAATGAAATTTTGCCTTATGATCGAGCTCCATACTATATCCAAAGTAGAATCAACCACAAGATCGTCCCATGACATCTCGAGGGTGCGAGATCAGTTAATAGGACATGAGAGCTTGGAGATGAAGATAACTACTCAATCTGGATGCTTTAGGAAAGAAGTTATCGACGTCGCCTCCCTACAAATAGCACTAATAGATGAGGAAGGTTTGGAGGAGCTTCAACTGACGAAAGTAGCTACCTCGCTGGAAGAAGCGGACCTCAGAGCAAAGAATGGTCCACTCGAACTTAAAGCTTCGCTGTGAATGTGTTGGGTGAAAGGAGCCAAGCTGGGACCCAAAGTAAAGAATGGTACACTCAAACGTGAAGCTTCACCAAGAAGGCGTTAGGCAGAAAGAGCCAAGCTAGGACGCTTTAAGACACGAGCCAGCCGATTAGAGGTAAATAAGCCTGTAACAAAGTTAAGGCAGAGAAGTAAACAAATATTCAAAAAATAAGAGAAGAGAAGAGATAGAGAAAGAAACACTAACCGGCAAAAGTAGTAACCGAATGAGAACTGGCAGTAGCTGAAGAGGAAACCTCACAACCACCACATTTTTTTGTGGTTCCGCAACAACTGGCCTCCCTTGAACCTCCAGTGTCTCCCCCGCGATAGCCTCCATAGAATTCCTGGCCACCATCGATTCTAGATCTTCCACTACTGTCACACCAAGCACTGGCTTAAGACCAAAAAAAATAGGGAAAGTGAGAGGCGAAGCAACACCCATAGAAGAAAAGGAGGAGGCGATAGAAAACATATTAGAAGATGAATAATATACAGTTGATGAAGAACCAAAAGAAAGAAGTGCATAGGAAGAAGGATACATTACCCTTCTAAAAAGATCATCGATATCCCCTAAGGAACAGATCGGCTCCCCAATAGTGATTTCAGGATTTGAAGATGGGCGCGAATCTGTCTTGTTGGCCTAATTGGATCAGAAGGAGAAGTGAGATGCAGAAGTCTGTGAGGTGCTCTCACTAGAGGAAAAGACAAAAGGACCAAGTTTAGGAGATCTAATAACCCCTAGCAGTTCTGGTCAAAGTCCCAAAGTCAGTGATTGCTCCCTCTCAAAGTTGGGAGAATGAGAAGAGGGAGGAGAACTAGTTGAAGCGTAGGACTGATGCCTCTGAGCAATTTTCTTAATTCACTTTCGAACAGGAGGAGCCGCCTGACCAGAAGCAGCTGCACCAGTAGGGGTAGTAGTTGTAGCCTAGCGAGGAGTAGAAAGGAAATAAGAGAAGAGATCATACTCTTGCTCCATTATAGAGCTCAAATTAGGGAACAAAATAGATAAAGAAGGAATAGGGTCAGGAACGGCAACCTCATAACCTGAGAAGCCACACGAAAAATCTGCCTGACAATAATGATCAGCAAAAGATATAGCATCCATTGACCATGAACTTATAGTCATCAACCTATACCTAAGTACATACAAACTATATCACTCTAAAGAGGAGAGTGAAATCGGAAGACGGATCAGATTGGTAGTCTAAACTGCTGGAAAAGGGAAGGCCCCCGCAACCTTAACTTAAGCCCAGTGACTTTTCCAGTCATCATTCAAGTCTGCATTTTGCTCGAATAGCTTCCACCAAGGGGGGCGAGGGATAAGATAAAAATAATAAGGTGAATGGGGAGCCTTACTTAAAGTAAAAATGAAAGAAAATATCAGAAGAGTGAAAATAGAAGCCTCGTAGAGATTATGAACCCAATGACAAAGGGATAAAATATAACTTCAACTATTTGGGACTAACTTTCCTTGGAAAATGTTATAGCTAAAGAAAAGAGTAGAGATGAATGAGTTTAGTGAAGGGGAAATCCCTCCCTAAGAGAACCTAAAGAGATGGGAAGGAGATTTTCTTAGGAATGCCAAAGAAGGGCAGTGAGTTCAGGAAACACCCAACTTATTCCTTCAAGTAGAGGATAGAGTATAAATACCTCCACAACGTTATCAAATAGACGAGGATGAGATTTTTCGATAGCCATTAATGAAGACAAATAGAAACAAAAGCTTAAAAACCTAGAGAAAGATAGTTACCATAAGAGGAGAAGAAATAGTGGTAGCTCGAAAACAAGAGGAACCAAAAAAAGTGGGCAAATGGTTTCTCGCATCCACAGTGGCTTCTTAAATAGTGCCTCCTAGCAAAACCAATTAGGGTTTCATGCAAAACTAGGGAAGCGCCCACCAAGAGCATCATGAAAATCGAAAATTGACCATTTTTATGTCTCATCGCATTTAAACCCTGTACATGTGGTAGATGGAAATGTTGAAAGGTCTCGTCGGTATGGGAAAAGATGTCATAGAATGATTGGTGTAAGAGTTCAAGATAGGGGAAAAGTTCGCCCAAAAGTGACCTTTTCAAAAAAAGGACAATCAGCCATCGAATCTACCCTTCGCTTTCAAATGGATCCGCCAAGATATAAGGAACAGAAAAGGTCAAAAAGAAGTGTCAAAGGTTTGTTAATATTTTTCTACTAGCAGATCTGCTATAGCACTCTTAAAGAGTATCGATGGAACTGCTAGAGGTGAAAGAAACACTTGGAACATAACTAGGCACTTTAAGAGATGAAAAAGGTACATCCAAACCATATCTTTAGCAAACTAATATCTTTTATTGTAGAATTGCAAAAAAAAAACTATTACATCGGCACATTCTCGTCAATAAAAAGCCTCGGAATTAATACATTGGCTCTAAAGACGAAAAGTCCAAAGGACACTTTATGTCTTTTAAAGGGGGAATTGGTGTTAGGGAACTCTAACATAGGTACCTGATTAACCCGCTAGCCGTGTGCCACGTTAGACCCTAAAATAGATGGGATACCTCTCCCCACAATCCAACCAGCACAAAACTACAGCTGCATGTTTTTCTAAAGTCCTTCTCTAAGAATGCTTCTATTATGCATCTCGGCTGCTCACCCATGCTCAAGTATAAAAGGACCAAATATGCACCGGCCAACACATAAGCTCTTGCTACTATTTCATTCTCTCCAAAAGAGTCCTATTTACTGACTTGAGTGTTAGAGTATTTACGTCGAAAATACTCCCGGCATCCTTTGACCTTTGTTCTAGTCTTACAGCATTCTAGATGAGATTTTCTTAAGAGCTACATCAATATTTTGTTTGAGAACAACCCAAATAATTGGGTAATTCAAGCTCCCCTTTCTTTGATGTGTGGAGGCCATGTGAATATCATTAGGTAATTTTTTTTTAATCCTAATGGTTGTGTAGGGCCAAATTGAACTAATTTAATAAACGACTTTAATTTACACAGAAAAGGGCTACAAAAGCTCCTTGTATACAAAATATGTGTAAAAGTTATCTTTTATTATATCTTTTCAAATGCAATATTTAACTAACATAATGATCTATTTTTTTATTACTTTTAAAAAAAAAAAATTTTTATCTTTATTAATTCTATGATTGACATCACCATCTATATTACTAATATCATTATCTCTTATTTTATGTTTTTTTATATTCTTATTTTACATCCTCTTTAACATATCTTTTAATACTATTATTATTTGATATGCTATTTAAATATCTAAGATAATATTATTTTTTCTATATTATTATTTATATTTTTAAAAAAGTCAATCTATTTTATTTTTATTTACTTTATAAT
>JAYJMB010006091.1:0-11349 GCA_036873735.1 Pouteria campechiana
ATGACGTTCCGTTCGCATTTTATTTCTTCCTCATTATTTACTATGCCTAATCTGACTTCTTGAGCGCTTCTCCGCGACGTTCAAACAACAACCCAAGACCAGTGCTAAGGATTTAATCTAATAGCAACATTAAGATTTGTAGAGATTAGTGAAGCTAAACAACACAAACATCGATGGTTACATTAAATTTAGTTAAATATTCTTCCTAAGATTTAATAACTGTAACAGTAGGAAATTATTAAACCCTAGTTGCTTTGCAAATTAGAGGGATCAAAAAATTATGGATTTGATATCTAATCTAGTAATAGATTGCAATGAATAATAAACTAGTAGGCCTCCTAGCAACTAAGCATAACAATAATAATCATGAATAGAGAAGAACATTCAATACTAAAAGTATAAATTGAATAATTAAATCAAATTAGATCTCACAGTATATAAATTCTGAGGCTTTTGTCTCCTTAAACCAAGAATAAAGTTAAGCCACGTAGGGTCATGAAATCACAAAGAAAATAAAATAGAAAGAGAGAAGAAAAAGATTCCCTGTTGAAAGCCACCAAAATGACCTCCTCAATTCCTATCCAAAGAACCCTCAAAAAACCTACGAAACTGCTATTTAAAATAGAGCAAAAATACACAAAATATGAAATTTTTGTAAAAATCCAAAAAGTGGTAACGGAGTCGAGCGCCATTGGAGCCAGATGGGCGCTGCTGGCACTGCTGTGCTATTCGGTGGTGTGGTGGTGTGAAGTGGTTTGGATCTGGCAGCGCTAGATGGGCCCCACAGGTGCTAGTTTGTTGCCATCGGTGTGGCTTTTCTCCTTTGCTTCTCCTTTGTACTTCATCCTGACTTTGGCATTGTTCCTATATTTTCCCTTGATATAGTCCTTATCTCTCAATACTCCCAACATGAAAGTTGTAGAAATTTTTCTTGTGTTTCCAGATCGTTTAGTCATCTCAATCAGAGGTCGGAGGAGATATTTATGCCCAAATATAGAGTGATGCTAAAATTGTCAAACATTCTTCAATTGACTTCTTTTTGCACTTAACCACTCCAATTGTCTCCTAAATCAAGATATAAGAATAATGAGTGCATATAGGAATAAATAGGTGTAAAGAATTGATTATTAAGGAGAAAAATATGATATTTTACATTCTCATCACTCATAGCCCAAAACTAGTAACACACCATGATGGCAATACGCTATAGGCGAAGTATATCATGATATCATAATATTATATATCCTTTAGTAAGTCATGCCAATACTTCACTTTATACATCATTTATAATTTTACACAATTATACAAATTGACATTGAAACAAATATACATTAGTATTCTAATCCCAACATTCAATCATACCATCCAAAGGTCTTCAATCTTTCTCATAAATCCTCTACTTGACCTGTCAACTAAAAATTTAAATAAGAAGGCATGAGTTTGTGCAACTTAATAAGTAGAAAATGTAATAAATAATAATTAATCCATAAATAGCACATTTCATATTAAACAATTCATTATTTTGGCCAATATTCCAATACTTTATATCCATGATTACAAATAATAAAAAACAGATATATGTTCATCAATTAATACCAAATAAATAAATCCATGTTATTTTCATTCAATAAATCAAGCTTATATTGAACCAATTTTCAAACTAAACATACACAAAGGGATATTCTCTATCCATCACATCAGATATCGAAGTTGAACAAAACATCAATGATTCCAATCCAAGGGATGCCCATTATCCCTAACAACTAAACAATATCAATCTTAAACAAATATAGGATATCCACTATCCCTAATCAAAACATACAAGCCTGGATTTCAAACAAAGGGATAAATGTGATTCCAAATCATCCAATAAAAATAAATGCCTATTTACATCAGGCCTTTGGCTCCAAACCATATCTCTCCAGCTCTATGCTTTTTCATCCTTCTTAGATCATCTTGTATAGGGCAAAAATCCCAATCATTTACAACATAATTCGAATTAATTCATTTCAAATTACTAAATTAGATACTATAATAAATTCATTGCTAACTCCATATACTTGCCGATTGCATAATTACATATCAATATACAGTTAAAAGCCAACCTACTCAACAAGGCTTCTTAAGGAATCTCATTTCCAACCATAGGTAATCATATGCAATCAGCATACTACATAACCATTATGCAATTAACTTCAATAACAATCTAATTAGACATTTAATCTAATCAATTTGTGACTCACATAGCCCATACACAAAGATCCCTTTTTAATTCCAATTAGGTCATCGCTTAAAACATGGTTTGCATATCTAAATCATCCCAAGCAAGTCTTAAAATATTAAAAGTCATCAATTACACATTTCCCCCATGGTAGTCATACCTAAATCATAAAATTCCTAAATTTTCACTATTCATGAAAATCCTAGCAAGCATGAATTACCATATCCTATGCCAAATCAAGACCCAAAACATTATCATTAACCCATTCATCATTTTTCTCCCTGCATTCCACCTCAATTTCCACCATTTTCCTCCAAAATCCCTATTCATGAAACCCTAGTTCAACATAAGACATGAATTTGAATGGGTAAAATGACTTACCATGCAATTCAAAGATGTTCTCCATGCTTGAACAAGAATTCAAGCTCAAAGCTCCCATTAGCTTACTCCACTTGCAAGAAATCGGATCTTCTCTCATTTTCTAAGGTTAAAATGGCTTAAACTCGGATTCAAATGGGAGATCAAGTGATTTTCCATTTAGACAGGGTAATTTTATAGTAAATATGGCATGAGATGGGGCATAACGAAGCTAGGTATTGGTTTAGGGCATGGGAAGAAAGAAAAATAGGATGTAACTATGTTTAAAAAGTTAAAATTTTCTAGTGCTCCGACATGCCACCAAAGCTGTGCCGCAACAAGGAATTTTCGTATCGTGGCACGGACTCACTAAACTAGGCAAAAATTTACCTTACTGAAACCATGCTGTGGCATGGAATTTCTGTGCCACGCCACAAAATTTTTGTGCCACGGCATGGGATTCCTATGCTCTACCACGGAGTTGCTGGATGCCAAATTTTGTCCTCTTCTGAAACCATGCCGTGACATGGGATTCCTGTGCCACAACATGGAATTGTTACCCTCAATTTTATGTATTTTCCTCCACACTAAACATTATTTTCTCTCTTGCATTTAACTTCTCTTTAATCATGAATATTAGCATACTCATTTCACATTAAAAATACATATTATTCACCTTCAAATATTAGAGATCATATAATTTATCATCGCTAAGCTAATAACTTATTCAAACTTCAAAATTTGCACTTATAAAAGATTACAAGTAGTCCCATTTCACTTAAGACATTTCAAATATTTCAACAATCATTCCACACACACCAAATGAATGAAATGGAACATGCCCATACTATTCATCACCTCATTTAAGGACAATTACCTAGAATCACCTATTGAGTTCTTTTTGCATAGTATTGAACTTAATAGCTCATAACTACAAAATCATCACAAAAATTCAATTCAACATCTGATGCATATCTCATTACACATAATAATCATGTTACACCAATCCCTCTAATCATATTCATAACTTTACTTAAAATCACTACTTTGGTTTATTTCACCCCAAAACTACTAACGAGACCATTTTAGTGATACAATTAAGTTTCGATAGCAATTTCTTGAAAATCTTTTCAAACATTTCCCAGGCTAATGATGCCACGCTCCACTTATTCATGTGCCTAATGGCTAGGACAACAATCTCATCACCAATGTCTCAAAATTTAATGCCTTAGGCGTTACACTAACAAACTTATACACTAAATCAACAAATTGAAAGAAAACTTGTATAAGAATATGCATCTAGATAGGATGATTTGTACAATTGATGAGCTCATGATATACCATATTTTAATACCTAAATTTACATGTTGTGTAAATTTATTTGACATAATTATAGTGGTTCATAACTAAATTCTATGAAATATTACACTTAATGAAGTTATTTGGTCTTTTGGGTAACACATCATGTTAAAAAGAAGTTGAATGTGAAGTAGCACTACATCGATTCTATTTCTGGTACCAATGAAGACTGATATAGGACACATTGTCAACATCGAAGTTGAAGGCCCTCAAGTTATCTTTCCAAAAAATTAGGAATCATCCAATTCGGATATTGTATGAGGAATTTATGAATGAAATAGTGAACACATCTTCCAATGGATAGCAAGTTAGTGCCACTGGCTCCACTTTGAGGCAATTGTCTGTACATTTACAAGTGTATTCAGCTCAAGTAATCAACATGAAAGTTGTATATCGTGAGGTTATCAATACAAAAAAATTCATGCAATTCCAAGTTCATAAGAGGAAGTTATAGTTAAAATAGTCAAAGTATCTCCTGTGGAGAGCAAACTAGAGCTGCCGGCACCCACTCATGATCTACACCACCTCAGACTACAAGATAGCACCGACAGTGCCCAATTCTGTCCAAAATCTTTTGAGTTATGTTTTAGCTAAACAAATTTCCTATTTTAAGCATTTTTTAGGAAATTTTTGTGCTATTCTGAGGGGATGGTAACTTGTCTACTCTCTATCATAAGATAGCACGAACAACAAAGTCTGATGCATCACACATTAGGTCAAATGGAAGAGACCAATCAAGAATTACTAGAATAAGAATCAATGTCAATTTTTGTTTCAAAGTATTGAAGGCTACAAGGCACTCCTCATCAAAACAAGAAGTTACATCCTTGGCTAACAGGTTACAAAGTGGTTTAGAAATTTTTGAGAAATCTTTAATAAACCATCGGTAAAAACTTGCATGACCAAAAAAGCTTCTGACTCCTTTGATTGAAATTGGTGGTGGTAACTTTGCAATCAATTAAATTTTTTCCTTATCTACCTCAATGCCTTTACTTGAAATAATTTGCCCAAGCACAATTCACTGCTTTACTAAAAAGTGGTACTTTTGCCAACTTAGTGTCAAATTCATTTCCATACATCTTTTAAGCACCAAACTTAAGTTATGAAGGTAGTCATCAAATGAGTCTCCAAAAATAGAAAAATCATCCATAAATGCCTCAATAAACTTTTCAATCATTTTAGAAAAGATAGACATCATACACCTTTCAAAAGTAGTAAGGGCATTGCACAAACCAAATGGCATCCTCTGGTATGCAAAAGTTCTGAATGGGCAGGTAAATGTGGTTTTCTCCTGATCTTCTGGGGCTATTGGAACTTGATTATAACCTAAAAAACCATCCAAAAAATAGTAGTAAGCATGACCTGCCAACCTTTCAAGCATTTGCTCAATAAACAAAAGAGAAAAGTGATCCTTTCTTGTGGCTGCATCGACTTTCCTATAATCAATGCACATCCGCCACCCTGTAGTCATTCGCGGCACTAATTCTTCATTATTAGTTTTTACAATAGAAATACTAGACTTCTTTGGCACCACATGCACTGGACTTACCCATTTGCTATCAGAGATTGGATAGATAATACATGCATCCAACAATTTAATCACCTCTACTCTCACAGCTTCCTTCATATGGGGTTAAGTCTCCTTTAAGCTTCTCTGGAAGTTTTTGCATCATCGTCCAACAAAATTTTGTGCATGCACACAGTGAGGCTAATTCCCTTAGTGTTGCTAAGGTCCACCCTATAGCCCTTTTGTGCTCTTTTAACACATTCATCATCTTAATTTCTTCATCAATAGACAAGTCAAAGCAATAATCATTGGAAACGTGTTATTTTCACCTAAAAAATACATACTCTAAGTTCTAAGGAAATTGCTTCAATTCTAGTTGGGGTGATGTAGAAGATGGTTGTTTCACTTCTGGGTTCACATGTAACAACCCTTCATTAGCATCTTCTCCTTCTTTGACTTACTCTACTATCAAGTTCAACTTTCAAATTCATCATCTGTTCATTCTCCTCTAGTCCCTTTGCAGTAAGCACCAAGTTTAGCTTATTAGTTGTTTCCTTCTGCACAAAAGTTGATATAATAAGTGAGTCCAATTCATCAACTTGAAAACAGATGAAAACATCCATGGGGATGTGAAGGTAGTGATACAGTTATCTTTAACTTCCCATTCTGCATATCTATGACTGTCTTAGTGGTTGCCATGAAAGGGCATCTAAGAAGAATAGTACTTCTATTTCTAGTATCATTTGTTTTCCATGTCAAGTACAACAAAACCTACAGGAATAATAAATTTATCAATTTGCACAAGAATATCCTCTATAATGCCTCTAGGATATTTAATTGATCTATCTACAAGCTGTAGAGACATTATAGTGGGTTTCAATTCTCTTGATTTTAGTTGCATATAAACAAAATAAGGCATCAAATTAATGCTTGCACTTAAGTCTATCATTATCTTTACCTTGTTTGTCCCTCCAATAGTGATTAAGATATTGAAATTAACTAGATACTTGAGTTTTGGGGGAAGTTTTGTCTGTTTGTAAAACCACATTGGCTACCTCTAAAACTAGAACTTTCTTACGTGGCTCATATTTATGCTTTCTTGTGTTTAATTCCTTCAGAAATTTAGCATAAGCAAGCATAATCTTTATGATATCAAGCAAAGGTAAATTGATATTAACTTTGGAAAGGATATCATAAATGTTAGAAAATTATTTATCAAATTTATTCTGCTTCAACCATCCTGGAAAAGGGATAGGAGGATCATATGGTGGGGGTGCTTTGTAGTTGACAGGAGGATCAACTACTAGAAACACTACCTTCTTTAGATGTCCTTCCTTAGTATTTTTCTTATCTTTCTCTTTCTTGTAGAAATAATTAAATTATCAATTTCTTCTCCAACCTTAGTATCAATTACCTTTCGACTCCTTAGTGTTGTTATTGCTTTTGCTTACTGTGGTTGGCTAGGCAGCTTCCCAAGTCTATGACTCTATACTATTTCTGCAATTTTTTCTATCTAAATTTCCATCTTTTTCGTGGATGCCTCCATGTTATGGAACCTAGAATCAATGTTTTGGAATTTGGTTGCATGATTTTGGAACTCAGTTTATGTTGCTTGCATGAAACTCGATAGTGTTTCTTCAAGCGTAGGCTTTTTCGGTTGAGGTTCAAATGAGGTTCTAGTTTGATTCTGATCTCTTTCATTGTTATAAGAGAAGTTAGGATGATTCCTCTAACCAGGATTGTAAGTGTTTGAGTATGGATCATTATGTGGCCTCTAGTCGTAAAAGGTCATTGCATTAGCTTGCAACACCTACGAAATATTCATTTGAAGGGCAAACACTGGGTGAATGTCCTAAATTACCACAAAGAGAACAAACCTCTACTGGAGCATGTTGTGTTTACTTCAATTGCATCATCATAGAGTACATTGCCTTCATCTGCTTAGCCATCTATGACATCTACATTGATAGATTAGAATTAGTATTCACTTCATAAAGTTCCCTAAATCTACCTCTTAGAGTAGCTCATATGTTTCTTTCAAAGTCTTTTCTCCCATCGCTCCACCAACAGCATTGTCAACCATAGCTTGGTATGGTTGTGTTAGTCTATCATAGAAACTTTGGTTAAGCAACTCAAGGGATATCTATGATGAGGGCATTGAACCAAAAGTGCTTTAAACCTTTCCCATGCCTCATGGAAAGCTTAACCATTCAATCAAGGGAAGGTTGCTATTTTGCTCCTCAATTCAGTAGTTTTAGCATGAGAGTAGAATTTTCCAATGAACTTATTATAAACTGCTCCCCATCTTGCCAATGAGCCAAAAGCTACTATCATAAACTATGTCTTGGTTGCATCTTTCAGAGTGTATAAAAAATATCTCATACATAATTGATCTTTTGTTAGCCCCTATAATGAAAACGTTTGGATAGTTGCATAGAAATCATGCCTTAAAGTCAATGGATCCTCTGAAGCTAACCCATGAAATGATCGAAGCATGTTAAAGTGAATATGTTTCAAGTCATAATTTCTAGCATCCTCATCTAACATAATGCATGAAAGCAAAATCCCTATAGAATGGCGTGCAAACTCTTTCATTAATTATTGATCCTATTGAGCTTGTTGCACTGGTTGAGCCACTCAAATCTCCTCATTGTTAGCCATGTTACTTCTTCTCTTTTGCTTAAAATCTCTATTTTAATTTTCACTTTGTTAGCATGATTGTTTAATGGAAATAGAGTAGGGTTCAAGGATTTCCTTTCATGCATTCACAATATTGCAATAGAAAGAAAGAAATAATTAAAAATAATCTTATATACTATTATACACAAAAACAAAAAGAAAGAATGTAACTAATCCTAATCAAATCAGTTTATAACCATTCCCTAGTAATAGTGACAAAAAATTAATTGTTCAAATTATAATTCCTCGCAAGTGTATGGACGTATAGCAATATAGTGTGCAATGCAAAGGTCGATCCCATAGAAAATGATCAAATTGAATTAATTAATTTTAGTTACTGAACTAACCTGACCTTAAAAGAATATATTTATAACTAAACAGACTTGGAATAATGTTTGATATAATTTCAGAATTTCAAAAAATTATTAGAATAAAAGTAAATTAATGGCTAAATATAATGCAAAGAGATTAGTAAGATGTAAAGTCTAGGGATCCAATTTCACCACTAAATGATACCCATTTGCTAATGGAATTTTGAATATAATGCCTCACTTGTGTTTGTTCTTTCAAAAGTAAGATTATTACCATTCGGTGTGCGAGTTTAAATCAAGTGTTTTCACTCATTCTAATTATCTATGGTGTGTAGCATAATTGCAGTGAGAACCCATTAAGCTAAAGAACAAAAGATCTAAAATAGTATGGTTTAGCATATGTGTCTACCTTAACTATCTATCCTTCTCATTCAAGGGAGCTCATGGTTTAGCATATGGTGTATACCTTAACCATGCTTTGATAATTAATCTAACTTATAATATTGGTGATCAAGCAATAAAACAAGTTAAATCATTGCAAGCAACATAATGAATGAAACACGATCATACAACATTAATAATATCCAACAATCCATAATAAAGAGTATCAAAAAGGATTACATCTTCACCCTGGAAAAAGAGATTTAGTTCATAAGAGAAAATAAAACAACTCCCTTAAAAAGGATGATCAGAATGAAGAACATCCTCTCTCCTTCTTTTTTCTTATTGTAGTATCTTCTTCTTCTCCATAAGAAAACTCTCCAAAAATTGGCCTCCTACCATCTGAGAAAAACTCCTAAAATGAAGGTGAGAAGAATCCTTAAAAAATCCTAACTTTTTGCATAAAAACCCTGGAGATACACACTGTAGAAAATTCAAAATTTACTAGCCCACCACTAGCACCGGCGGCACTAGCTTGCTACCTGGCCATGGGTGGTCTTCAGTCCTGCCACCAGAGGTACCATGTGGGTGTCTTAATGTTGTGTTGATTTTTTGCTCCATTTTATAGCTGCTTTCTTTTCCAAACTTTGAGCTTCTTCTTTTCCATTCTTTTTCTCTTCTCTTTAATCTTTAAGACACCTAGAAAATCCAACAAATGAGCATAAAATTCATCTAAAAGAAACAAGAATTTGCAAATAGCTAAGCTTAGCATGTGTAATATAAGTGAATGAAATTCACTCATCACATATCAGAGACAAGATTCACAAATTTATAAGGAAGAAAATGAAAAGCTCAAAAGAGAAAGAATGATATTGAAACTTTGAATATCAATGTTTGAAACATTTTCTTAAAAATGTCTCAAGCACCGGCAAAGAAAATTAAATAGATGCCTAAGCTTAGATAAAAATAAGGCTTCAAAAAGGAGAAAAGAACTAAGTTCTAGACTTAAACAAAGGTACAGACACTATGTGACCAATTCAGACATAGAACCAAGTTCGACAATGCATAACAATAAGCTAAGATTTTGGAACTTCAAATACCAATTCGGACACTACAGAATCAATTCTAGACATTGCTAAAGTCAGCCCAACTCATCTTAGAAGTCCAAGTCCAAAAATTCCAAGTGCTAAGCTTCAGACATTGCCATTGCTGGAGTTAGTCAATCCAAAATTTAACTCTGGACATTACCAACCCACTTTCGAACATCGCTAGAATTTAGTCGTGCTACCATGACAATTCACATGTCTTTTAAGTTCAAAATCATAACTTTGAACTCAACAATTCACTTTCGGATATAGCTGAAAGAGGCCTATTACAAGTTGAATGATTCAAGTCAATCCAAAATCTTAACTTCAGACACAACTGTTCATTTCAGACATTGCCAAGACTCTTCAGACGCATAGGCCCATGAGAACACTATAATGCATAGAAGATATTCATTATTTACTTACAATTAATGAACGCCATCTTCTCCAATGGAAAGAATTTGAATCTTTATTTAAAAGGAGTAAAGAGAAGACATTCTAGGGAGTAAGCAAGTGTGAAAATTTTTCTAAAAGAAATCAAAGAGCCTTTACTTAGCTTTAAGAGTTTTCTTCCAACCCCATTGTGCAAAAAGCACTTTGCATTCAAAGCTCAATCTCTGCAATAACGTAAGGGATTCTGATATTCTTAGATTTTATTACAATACATTTATTTATGTTGCACTTCAATTCTGTACAAATTTAGCCTATGTAGGAGGCATTTTCTTTGTACAAGTTTTATTGTTTGGATAGCAAACAAGGGGCTTGTTGATCTTGTATAAGTTTGTTGGTTAGCTTTGGAAACCAACGTGTATAAGTTTGTTGGAGAGCTTGGAAAACAATATTTATAAGTTTATTGGTGAGTTTGAAACCAACGTGTAAAATTTTGTTGGTGAGATTTGTAACCAAGGAGTGTAAGTTATTGGTGAGCTTGTAAAACCAATAGATGTTTAGTAGAACCTGAGTGTAGCAAGGCTAACTTAGAGAAAGGAGTAGTACCATGTTGTAGGCTAAACCTCTATAAAAATACTTGCATAATTTTGATATGTCATTCATTCCTTTATTTGTTTCAACATCTTGATTTAATTTGGCCAAAAATTTTTTAAAAGCTCAATTCAGCCCCCGTTTAAGCTACCTTAGATGGGGACCAACAATTGGTATCAGAGTAGGCTTCAATAGTTATTCTTAATTACTAATCACATTGACTATTTGAAGAGATCCCTATGGCCAACACATTCCATAATGCCAGACTAAAGGACAGTTGTAACAACCCAGGGCTCCAGTGTCATATTGTCCGCTTTGGGCACACACCCGCACGGTTTTGTACCGCAAGCCCGTCACGTGCCCCGCCAAAATGGGTCACACCTTCACATCTAAGCCCCCACAATATAGCCCAGCACTCCCTCCCTCACCCAGGCGATGTGGGATGCCACTCACGCCATCCACCCCTCA
>JAYJMB010006093.1:0-11348 GCA_036873735.1 Pouteria campechiana
CTCTCTCTCTCTCTCGCTCGCTCGCTCGCTCGCTCATGTGGGTGCTTAGGCAACCATTAACCCTTGGATCTAGAGCTTCTTCGTTCTAGCCAAGCGCCATTACTGGATTTCTTTGGTGAGGTTCTTTCTTCAAGAAGACATCTTCCTTCCTAAAGTTCTTGGAACTATGATTACTCTACAATTTCTCTATTTGGATACATCTTCTGTTCGACAAATTACTCTACAATTCCTCTTTTATTTACTTTCTTAGATTATCTGTCATTGGGGCCTGTTTGGATGCATCCTAGCAGCCTTTGAATTGCCCATCAGTTGGACTCCATCAACAACAGTTACACTTGGATGATTTTTTTCTCCTTTTTAATGTCTCTCTGTTTACTACCGCCCATTGGAATTGGTGGTTAGATGTGTATAAAAATCTAGTATAAGCAATGAGAAATATTTTTTTCCAACCTTTTTCCCCTTTTTCAATCTTTTTCCCTTATAGTTGTCCAATTTCTAATCTAAAAAATAATTTATTTCGATGATAAAAGCCTTCTGATCTTGTATTTATGATTGTAAAATTTTTATATATTATGCGTCTACTTAGTCAATATATTGTACAATGATTTAGATAATATCCTCTAGCATTGCTTTCTTTGGTGTGGTCCAATCTTAAATATTTACTTCCCTAAGGTTGGAAGAGGGATAGTCTGCAGCAGTCAATCAATGCCTTGTGCAAAAATAGAATTTTTACCCACAGAAGATACTGCATAGCTTGCAAATTGCACAACTACTACTAATTAAATATCACAATAGCATGCTCCAATGGTAGACATGTTTGCTTTTGATGATTTCTTTTTATTTCTCCACATCTGCATGGTCTACCTAAATAAGCGATGGGCCTGAAATTTTGGTTTGTTCATCAAAAAAATTTATGTGATTTATATGATTTTGCTTGGAGTTTTAGAATGTCTTCTAAAGAAAGGATTGGCACCCATGGTTGAGGCCAAAAAATTTGGGCAGATGATGAGTGGCTCCTTTTTATATTTAGGATGATCCACGTGATAACATGGAAATGAAAGGTATTATGATGATGGGTGATGAATGGGCTGTGTATGATTAGCTCTATCATGATTAAATGATTAGAATACTTATGCTGCACATCCCAAGTCAACATAGGTGCCCGTACTTTTTTGTTTGGTTGTCCATTTCTGTCTACTTTCTTTTTGGTAACAATGTGATTTATCCTGTAGATGGTTCATATGCATACATGTATTGAGTTTTATATTTTATCATTTGTAAGCATTACTTTTTTATACTCAATGGAGCCATGTTATCCTAACCAAATTGATGATGAAGTGAGAGGTAAACAAGTAGAAGCCAATGAAGCCAATGTTGATGTTTTATCAAAAGGTGTAATTACTTCAAATGAAATGACCAAAAGCTTCATCCTACCACCATCTGATGATATAAAATCCAACATAGGGATGAAATTTAACTCTAAAGAAGATGTATACATTTTTTATAATAATTATGCAAGGTCCTAGATTTAGTATAAAAAAGGATTAGATAAGGAGGTTGAAAAGTGAAGAAATTTCTCACTGTATTTTTAGATATTCCAAATTAGGGATGAAGCAGCAAAAGTGTATAAATCTTGAGGAAAGACAGGTGGAGGCATGAAGTATAACACGTTACCATTGTGGAGCTGTCCTTTGTGTGAATAAAGGGGTCGGTGAGACTTAATGAACTGTAACAAAGTTTGTAGAGGACCACAATCATACATTGTTAACCCCTATCAAATCATATACACTATGGTCCCACAAGAGTGTTTCAAATACTGAGTTAAACCTTGTTGCAGGCTTGAAAGATGCAGGTGTGGGAGTTGCCAGGGTAATTGAATTTTTTGCAAATGAAGCTGGAATCACATCTTAGTTGGGATATTTAGAAAAAGATGTCAGAAATGTGTTAGGAAAAAGGTAAGCAAAGTATGATTCTGGAGGGGATGCTTTGCATAAATACCATGTAAAAAAGTGCATTGAAGACCTAAACCTCAGTTTTGGAGGTGAATGTTGATGATGATAAGCATTTCTTTGTTCTATTTCTGGGTTGATGGCATCTCAAAAGTAGATTATAAGATTTTTAATAATGTTATTTATTTTGATAGTATGTATAAGACAAAGAAATATGATATGCCATTTGGACTATTTGTGGGCTTAAATCATCATAAGCAATCAATTTTACTTGGAGTTGGCCTTCTTCTTGGCAAGACAGTCGAAGATTTCAAATGATTATTTAGAACATGGCTAAATGTCATGGGTGGAACTGCACTAAAAAAAATAATCACTTATCAAGACCCAACAATAATGACAACAATTACTAAGATTTTCCCACAAGCACATCATCACTTATGTTTTTGGCACATCAACAAAAAATTGTCAAAGAAACTGGGACACATAATTCACAGTAATGAAAGTTTTATGTTAGCATGGACAAATTGTATTTGGGCTCTTTAGAGCATTGCCAAATTTGAGGAAAAGTGGAAAGATTTGATTGAATAGTATGACTTACAAGAAAATAAATGGCTCAAATATATATACAATATTCATAAGATGTTGATACCAGCTTTCTCAAAACATATTTTCTTGGCTAATATGACAACATTAGGGAGAAATGAAAGTATGAATGCCATGTTTGATGAATTCACAAATCATAAAATTAGTTTGCTTGATTTTGCCAGAGGGTATGAAACGGCTATTCAAAGAAGGCGTGAGAGTGAATTGTAGGTGGATGCTAGTACTTCGTATGGAAAACCTGTGATGAGAATGGAGCATGCTATTGAAGTTCAGATGGCTGGAATCTACACCTGAACGATCTTCAAAGAGTTTCAATTTCAAGTGGAGAAAAGCAGTTACTACAATGCTTAGCTTCAACATGTGCATGGGGATGCGGAGCAGCGACATGTGTTTAGATTTGGATCCTAGGAAAGTGACAAAAAGCATATAGTGGAGTGGAGTGAAGAAAACCAAGTTGCACATTGTCCTTGTCGATTGTTTGAATTTAATGGCATTGCTTGTAAGCATATCATTGCATTGTTCAGGTTTAAAAATATTCTGAATATGCTTCCAACCCATATACTAAAGTGATGGACATGAAATACGAAAGTCAATACTGCAAGAGGTGCAAGTTCATCCACAAGAATAGTTGAAGAATCTAGTATGCTTTGTCGATATATATTGGAACAACAGTGAAAATTTTTATTGAATGAAGGAACTCGACACATTGGGGCATATAAAATAATCCAAGACTTATTTGAGAAGGGAAGGGCTATGATTTCTAAGTTAGCAGAAGAAAAAACTATAAGTATTGAAGATGTTAGCCAAGATTCACAAGCTGAGCAAGTAGCTAAGGTGTGCAAGGGGGATAATATTATCACAAATGTGAGTAGCCTTGATAAGAACAATCCTTTATATGTTGTTGCTACAAGTGACCAATTACCCACACAAGGTTCTCGATCCATAGATATCCTTGACCCTCATATTGTTCAAATAAATGGACGTACAAGTAAAAGATTTAAGTTAGCGATTGAGCAACCCAGAAAAGTTGGGTCAGGTAAAGAGAAAGGACATGGAAGAGGAGATAAATTACTATTTATACATTCATATTTTATACTTATTCCTTCTGAGTCACTAATTATTGCCATAAATTTTTTCCTATGCAGGTGACCCATCTCAGTAGAATTAAATGGTTGGGAATAATGGAAGCAGTAGCAATAGATCTGCATATAGTACTGCTAGCTTTAGAAGACCGAAGTGCTACTATGGCTTGGAAGTTATTTTGCTCACATCCTCTACTAAAAAAATTCATGGTCAGTAGTAGAGTCTACCAGCTGGTCGATATTAGGGAGAGGATAGTTGTCTTTCAAGCACGCTTTATTGAGTAGGGTAAAGTCCACACATATGTGTCATTTTTTATTTGCTTTCTTTACCATGACTAAATTGGCCAGCCACTCAGGATACTACACTGGTCTAATAAATCCAACTTTAAGCAATTTATCCACCTTTGCTATGATGGCTTCTTTCTTCTCTTATGAGAATAATCTCTTTTTTTACCTAATTGGTTTGTGGGTGTCATTGATGGTTAGTTTATGTGAGATAATTGACCAATCATGTTCAGGCATGTTAGAGAGTTTCCAAGCGAACACGTCAATGTTCTTTCTTAGTAGGTTTATTAGCTCTTGGTGGAGCAAAGCCTCTAGGGTAGAGCCAATTTAAACAGTTCTTTTCACGAAGCCGAGAATCAACGGAACTGTCTCCAATGGTTCTATTAGCTTGCTCCTAGTGATTTATTGCTCGTCTCTGGTGCCCATGATATCGATCTGCATATTCCTTGATACTTTCTTCTTCATTGATATTTTGTAACACTCTTGGGCAATCTTTTAGTCTCCTTTGCCTGTACCTATTCTGCCAATTGTAGGGAATTTAACAACTAAGTGATATGTAGATACCATGGCCTTTATTTTGTTGCAGCCCAGACATCCCAGGATAGCGTTATATGCTGAGGGTACATTTACTACCATGAAATCTAGGGGTGTGGTAGTCTTTTTGGGGTTGTCTTCTATTGTGAAGGGGAGAGTGATGATGCCTTCTAGGAATACTACATCTCCGATGAAGCCTGTTAGTTGTCCCTTTGCTGCTTGCATCACCTTTTTGCCAATCTATATCTTTTTGAAATAGTGGTAGAATAGAATGTTTGTAGAGGCCCTACTATCCACCTTAATCCTTTTTACTTGAAAATTTGATATTACTACCGCGATAACTACAGCGTCATCCTGTCCTCCGAATCCGCTCGCCATGTCCTCCTCAGAGAAGATAATCGAATAATGTTCTTCCTCCCTCTTCCATTTGGAACTCTATCTGACTAAGTTCACATGTTCTGCAAGCGCTAGCGGCCTGGCTAAGGGACCGCTAGTGATGACGTTGATGATTCCTGTTGTGGGTTGATTAGCTTCTGTTGCGGTATTTTTGTCATCTTTTCTTGCTATAACTTCATTTTGGAATTGACCCTCTCTCGTACTCGGTACCCTCTAAGGGTTACTTACCAGGTAATGCAATAACCTTCCACCTTTTATGAGCGTCTCAATTTCTTCTTTCAAGATGAGATATTCTTCTGTATTGTGGTCGGTGTCTTCATGATACAAGTAGTATTTGTTGGCATTAAGGCGATGTCTGCTTTTGATTCTGAGTGGGTTGCGGATCCGATACCCTTGCTTTTGGATTTCATGGAGCACATGTGCTGCAGGACGATTGAGGGGAGTCATGGGTGCCTTTGATGGTCTGCCTCGGACGAACCCGTAGCCCCTATTGTTGTGATGCTGTGGGGAAGAGCAATTGTCCCAACATCTTTGGGGAGAGTGGTCGGTTTGATGTTTAGGGAGAGAGCGGTCGTCCCAACACCTTGGGAGAGAGTGGCTCCATCTCCTCCTGATATTTTCATCCGCTTCAATGTACTAGTTTATGACCTCTAAGAGTTCTTGGTAGTCTTTAGGGGGCCATAGGTGTAATTGGTACCTTACATTGGCATCTAAGATATCATATTATAACGCTTCCGATTCAACATTATGGTCCAACCTCTCTATATCGAGAGAGTGGTGGTTGAACCTGTTGACATACTCGTAGATGGTCTTGTTTTCTTTATATTTTACTGACAACAATGACCCTACGGTTCTCCTCTACCTCCTTTGACTAATGAAGCACTTCTAAAACCACTCTTCTAGATTGTCGAAAGAGCTGATTGATTCTGGGGCTAATGTCTGGTACCATGATAGTGCCGCTCCCTTGAGTGTTGGGGGAAAGGCACGATGCTTTATGGCATTTGAGACCCCCACTAGGGTCATTTGTCCATTTTACCTAACGAGGTGGTTATTTGGATCCGTGATGCCATCTTAAACTTTCATTGATAGTATTTTAAATACCTTCGGAACCGATTCCTTTGGGATCTCTTGGACGAAAGGGGAACCCTTCGTATGTTTTTTTTTCATATGCATCTAAGTGTTTCTTCTTTCGTACTTCATTGTGTGGTCCTCAGGGAGCTTCTTCGACTCAGAGTGAGATGAAGTCTTCCTTTCTTGGGTGCAGGTCTCTTATTTTTGGATCGACTCTAGGGTGCCATTGACTCCCCTGACCGGGCAGTCGCCCGCGTCTTGCTCCACCAGTCCCCCAAGAGCATGAATGATAACAAGGATCGTTGATTGTGTTGTAGGGAAAAAATGGCAAGTTGTGGTCCAGAGACTAAGCAGTTGGTGTGGGACTTATCACCGCATAATTTCTAAATCCATTCTCTACCAGATCCGCCTAAGGGCGGGATGACTAAGGAGGAATTTCGCCCACAGAGTTGCCTTGTTGTTGCTTAAATTATTGCATCATCTACTGCATCATACCTTACATCATCTGCTATATTGCTTGTTGACTCATCGAACTAGGTTGGCCTAACAAGTCCCTAGGTGATGCTACACTATCATTTTGTTTAGATGAGGAAGGCATGTTGTTGATTCCGGCAGGGAGAGAGGGAGCGTTCATGTTGCCTTGAATATCGTCTAACATCTTTAGGCTTATCTGAAAAACATTCCTACAGATTGTACTAATGTTTGGGTTGTCCTCAAATGGAATGCTGATGTGGCTCTCGAGATAATCCTGCCTTGAATCCTGCAAGGCTAGAACAAAAAATCAGAAGACATTGGGGGTGTTCCTAGTATAAACACTCTAACGCTCAAGTCAGTAAGGGGACTCTTTTTGAGATGATGGAATAGTAACAAGAGTCTATGTTTTGAGGCATATACTTAGGTGTATTTATAGTTGAGCATGGGTGCATAGCTAGGATTTGTACATAGCTTGTATGCAAATGGTACAAGGATTCTCACCTGGAGGAGGAGTCCTGAGGGATACGAATCTTACATCCCGATTTTATAGGATTATGTAGTATCTAAAATAATATCTCCATAAAGAAGGGATCTAACGTGGCGTGGTGTCAACTGGATAATTGAGTATCTGTGTTAGAGCTCCCTAACACTAATAAAAGTGGATCATATTATATTTTTTGTAATAATATATAATTTCTACAAATTTTATTTAGTTTGGCTCCCCTTTATGTTTGATTTCAATGTTTTCATATTAAAACGTAAATTTTTAATAAAAATATTATGTACTGTAAAATGAACCTAGAAAGCAATGTAGAGCCGTGTGTTATTTGTGTATCCTACCATTGGCAGGGATGAGATGTTCGCCACCAAGTCAGGCACGTTCAAAACGTATTTCAAAATTTAAATGGGATTTAGGATGGTCCATTTTAAATGCTTGTCTGATTCACGGCCGACAAATTTCTACAGTCCCATTGTCCAACCTTCTGAGCGGAAATCCCTATCATAGCATACACGTGCCGCAATTCATACCGTTGAAAACAAGTTTCCTTTTTTCTCCGCGATTGACTCTCCAAATCACCGTCAGGTTCATTCAATTCTACGCGTCGAACCGGTTTGCAAAAGATGGCCCAAAATTTTTATAGGATACGTCCTCCATGCAATATTTATTTATCTTAAAAGTTTTACTTTTTCTAATTATATTTTTTATTCTAAAAGATTTATTTATTTTATAGCTACGTTACTCTCAAAACCATCGTCGATTTCTTTTACATTTTATAACTTTTTAGATCTACAAAATCGCGGCTTAATATAATATTGCAATCGAATTATGTCCTGGGGGCTGTATATTATTTTAATGGGCAGTGTGACGGTGTGAACGGAGTCGCGAAATTCCACTTCAGCTGCTGGACTTGAGCAACGCGGAATTCAGTTACCGGCAGATCGGCAAATACAACTTTCCACCTTACAAAGAAGGAATAAGAAAGAAAATTATAAATAATAATAATAAAAAAAAAGTGCACGAAGAAACAACGGTCAACATCGGATGCGGAGCCAACCAACGTCCAGGATGGCACACGCTTCCTGCCCAGAGACGATCCCAGCCGTCGCTCTTCATCCGTGCAAGTTGTGTGCAGCCGCGGCCAGGTTGAAGAGGTGGAGCGTATTGCTCACCACTCGTGCGAGGTGACGGATCCTCCTCCTGCACCTGCTCACCTTCGCATCTGCGACTAAGCCGTCGAGCTCGTCCATGCACGTGTCGGCGTCCGTCAACGCGGCGCTGCCCCATGTCTGGGCGCTGCTCATCGCCCACGAGAAGTTTCCCGGTCGAGCGTGGACGAGAGCGGAGAGCGCGCCGCGCAGCTCGTCCACCGAGTCCGACAGCTCGTCCCTGCAATCGCCAAAAACTTCGTCCTCCGTATGGTTGGCGTGTGGGAGTTTGGCGATGCTGGACATGCAAGCGGAGGCTTGCTTGGCACGATCCAGCGCTTCCGTTGCGGACGCCTTTGCAAGGTCGGTGGAGGACTTGGCCTTTGGGGCGTAAGAAGCCAGAGTTTTCTCGCACAGGGAACGATAACGGGTGCCTGAGCACGACGCTTTGAGGAGAGTCTGCTTCTTGATAGATTTAGCTGCCGCAGCGTATTGGACCTCGGCGGATAGAGAGAGGAGGGAGAAGAAGAGGAAGAGGAGGGACATTTTCGACTGGCTGGGGCGGGTGGGAATGGTAAAGATGGGTGCGGGAGATTTGGGAGTAATGGGGGGCCTTTATATCGAACTGCACGGCGTAGCTTCAGGCGGAGCAGAGCAGTACCATTGTAGGATGTTTTTAAATTGTTTATTCCTCATTTTAATTGATGCTATATTTATATATTTTTATCTATCATATCTCAATTCTCAAAAGAATGTTATTAAAACGAACCAGACCAGCCAATTAAACCGGTCCATGGGTTGGTCCAGTCTTACTTTATTTAATAAACTAGTTTTAAATTTGTAATATTATCAATTTAATGAAGACTTGTATTAATTAACGTAATTTATTGGTTAAAGATCTATTAATTTAGATTGATATCAGTGGTTAAAATTTCAATTTTTAAATATATATTAAATTCGTTAATTGGATTGAACCATACGGTTCAAGTGTTCAACCATGCGGATTATGGTTAGAGGATTCAAACTCCAGTTCTGTTTTAACAAGATTCTCAAGTGCTCTACTTCTTTTCAATATTAATTTTAATTATTGATTCCAATTTTTTTATTCATTTTATTTTTAATTATTGTTTTTTCCTTGTTACATTATTTTCTCTTTCAATCATATTTTGATTTTTTCCTTTTCTTTTCATTTTTTTCCTGATTCTCAAACCCAATTGAAATAAATAAATAAAACCAGTGTTCCTGATGCCACAATTTTTTTTGAGTTTCTTGCAAAGCTCACGCGATCAAATGTAGTTTAAATTGGTCGATTAACCAGTTGCGTGTAAGGTTAAGATGTAGTGCACCAAAAAATGGTCCGTCCCGCCCCAACGCCGACCTGGGAACGTGAATCTAACAGAGGATTCGCTATTTAGTATTAATTTATGCCAGGAGATCTGCCGTTGGATGCGGTGTGCTATGATCAGACCATCTGAAAGATTGGCCTCGTTGAGCGTGTATAGTGCTAGGCATTAAACGGATGCTTAGTTGGTCATGTGGAATTATTAATTATCTTGATAAATGGCCCAAAAATCATGAGCTAGGCACTCATAATAGACCATAATAAACATTAACTTCGCTTTGTGTGCTCAGTAGGCATAGGGCTGCGTGACACGAGTATTAACCTCAAAGATCAATATGAAACATCAATCCATTAATAATAATAATAATAATAATAATAAAGCATCGCATTTGTATCATTTTGAAGAATGATAATTTGGAATGTTGAGTAATCAGGAATCAGAGCACCCTTTGTGGAATTTGGATGGGCTAAATGATTGATTATCAGAGTAATATGGATGGGCTAAATGATCGATTATCAGAATATCTGTGTTGTACATGATTAATACGGATCTCTGATTTCCCCTTCGTTTAAATATGATTATCATCATCAGACGTGATTTGGTGTAAGAAGTGGATCAAACAATGGATGGTCTAGATTATAGTAAAGCTACACTGATTTTGGTGTAATTATATGGCATTAGCATCTATCCTTGACACTGTTTCTCTTTTTTCGGGGTTGATGGGTTACATATAATGGCATGTATTTATTTTGAAAATACATTTTTAAAGCTTAATTTTACATATACTTCTCATAATAATTTTATTTTATTATTTTTATTATTTTTATTTATTACTCATTTATTTTTAATTTATTCATTTAATGATGATATCATCCCTATATTGCTTATATTATTTTCCGTTACAATCCAACTACATCTTTTACCTCCATCCAACCGTCGGCCTCTTCACGTGCCAGCCCCGGATCGGAGCCGACTCCCGGGTGCCCCCTACTTGTCACGAAGCATCAAATCACCGTAAGTGCCCAAAGCCAACTGTTTATGCTTGGTTGATGCGTCAACGTGCGGCACCGACGGAATGGGGACACGAAGAGTAAGTTTACGGCTGGAGCCAGCGCATTTGATGAGACGGGTTAAATTCATACTTAAAACTATATTTTAAAATATTAAATATTTAAATATACCCTATATTATGGTTTATTTTAGTATTAATATTTTTATCAAAGGAAAATTTTTTTGTTATTATAGATCATCAAAAAATCCATTTAACAATAAATTTATAACATTTGAGGAGCTAAAATAAAAAAATCTAATAGATGACCAAAAATACAGATTTTACAATTATCTTTGAAAAAATATGAGAACAAAAATTTTATGTAGATTTTTCTAGGTTAAGTACTAGGGTTATTTCTTAAATTAAATGATAGAAAAAATATAACAAAAAATTTATTTAGATTTCTCTAATTTAAATTATAGAAGAAAATAAAAGTAAACACTTAAACTAAAGTTTGCTAAATTGAATAATAATTGAATTAAAAAGCAAATATATAATTAAGTTTTTTTAAAATTAAATATAAGAAAAATGTTCATAAAAATTTGATATAGGTTTCTAGTAGAAAATGAGAATAAAAGCATAACATAAGTTTATTTAAATCGAGTAATAAGTAAAGTGAATAAAAAATATAAAATCTAGAGCTCCTTAAATCAAACAATAGGAGAAAATGGAAGAAAAAAATTGATCTAGAGGTTACTTTAAGTTTTTTCTCTCTTTGTGAACTTTGCCACTATTAATGCTTCTTCTCAATCCCATAGTTTCAAAATATCTAAACTGTCTTTATTTTACTTTTCTTTAATTATACTCACTAAGCAAGTCTTAGTTTTCTTTATATTTTATTAATTGATAATTAGAATTATATAAAAGGAGATCAGCCTAGCCTTGCTAGTGTGTTAGGTTGAATTTTATATAT
>JAYJMB010006094.1:0-11347 GCA_036873735.1 Pouteria campechiana
ATATGGGTTTCCGATATACGATGATTTTTAAATTAATAATTAAGTATATTGAAACAAATAACATTATTGATTTTGATCTAATTAAAATATTATAGTGAGCTAAAAAAAGGTCATACAAAATATTTCAGTGAAATCGGTCTTTCTTAGAAATAGTCCTTACATATCTTATCGGATACTTTTGTGCATGGAATTGTTATACTCTGCCGTAGCTCATAGATAATGAGTTGATTAAATCAATAGCATAAACAAACTTAGGATTCCTCATATTGTTATTCACCTATTTTTCTCGACATAAGGTGCCTTATAATAACCTTTAGTTCATACTAAATGCATTTTCTGTTGAGAATTAGTTGTCATATTGTCAAATATTGAACTCTTTAAAACACATACATGTATGATTTGGTGTTTACCAACGCAGTTTTCCAGTAGAATATTGCAGTGAAAGGTTGGTTTATTGACAATTTCTGTGAGAAGTAACAGTGCAATGCACAGTAGAAACTTTTTACGGCAAAATTATCAAAATATTCGTGGAGAATGTTACGACTACAGGATAAAAATGCCAAGAGCCCACTACCGTTAGATGCACAGTAGAAGGGAGATGACATTATTATGAGCATGAGAGTGAGGAATCAATTCTTAGTATGAAGTGGGCTGCACTGTTAAAGATAATGGTCAAGCTTAGGCCCCTTGTACGGCCAAAATATTAGGGAATGATCCTTTTGTGGTGCATTGTCATGGGCCTGGTTTGGCTACTGCATAATTTAATTTTTCAGATCAGAAGATATGAAAATATATGTATGCATGTATATATGTATCTGCGCATGAAAATGAAACAGGTAAAAATCAAGAGTGAGTGCATCACATGTAATCTTTGAATATGGCAGAAAGCAAATAATTAAGAAAAGGACTCAACTAGTTGAGTCGCATAATAGAACCGCAACAACCAAAACACATCTTTCCCTTTATTTAATCTCAATAATCAATATGCAAATGATTTTGCTTACTTTTGTAATCCCAACACATGTACCTTTTGAGACCTTTAGGCTTGGACATGTTCGTTTTTTTATTCAATCCTTCTTGAGCATCATCATAGTGCGATTCGAGCAACCTTTCATCAAGATAACGTAATAAATGCAAGTTAGTAACACATCAAAGAAAGTGGCATCCCACCGCTCTCTCGTCATCGTGACACAATCCTAAGCATGCTGAACCCAAGTGCTTGCATTTGCACGCTTCTTCATTTCAATCCATAGCTAGCTGTTGTCTGTATGTCATGGTGAGACATCTGTTTGAATCGAAGAACATCCACACCTTCACGCTTCTTCATTTCAATCCATAGCTAGCTGTTGTCTGTATGTCATGGTGAGATATCTGTTTGAATCGATGAACATCCACACCTTCAATCTTCTAAAAGTTGCAAATTTTTCGGAGCATTGCTAATTTTCACTTAAGTGATGGGTGTATGTGTTTGTGTATTCCTTATTTTCTGTCTCTGCTCATTATTTACGTTTTCTTTTCTTCGAAAAACGTTGGTTGGGGATATATATTAGCACCTCAAACAATGAGGTATGTTCGTGGGCTTCACTTCGATGGGTTAATTAATAAACACACCATATATCCACCATGGCTAGGACAGTCCATTAGCCATTGGCCTAAATATCAAGAAATCTTTTGGCAGTGGACTGCTGACTGTTGATTTTCTACAAAAATAATAACTCAAGGTAAGCCAAGTATTAGGCCTTGGCATGACTTAACTGTAATGCAATGACGCGCTGTCCACTACCCTTATCCCCATCAACCGTCTCAATCTACAGCATACACTAGGCTAGCAATGGGTTTTTGTTTATCTGATTGTCTAATCTTCGATGTGGTTCGATTCAGATAAATACTATCTTTACGTCCTCACAGGTGTTAATAAACTAATTTTTTATTTAAATAGTAAGGTATAAATAAATGCTACGCAAGACTCTATTGCGTCAGGAGAGAACAACATAGATATAAGGTTGATACTCTAATATTTATCCCTTGATTTATATAAGCATGCAAAAGAAAGCCGCTAGTTCTGATTAATTTGGTATTAACTTATTCTTCTCCTGTATTCCCCAGTTGGTGAACACCATAGGGTTTTGAACATTGGCAATTTTACACTTCCCAAAACATATTTATTTACCTGCGCCCAATTTGATGCACAAGAGTGTCAGCTGATTTCCTCCAGCTCAAACTAACACCTAGGTATTTCCTTGGAGCATCGAACAAATTGTTCACCGTTTACATTACATTTTCATAAGTCAATCATCTGTTTTATGACTGCATCTGGTTTCAAATGGGCTATTATTATAAGAAGCAAAAGATTATGGATATATATATATATAGAGAGAGAGAGAGAGAGAGAGAGATGCACATTTTGATAGTGTGAGTAGAGTCGAGGGTTCCTCAAGTCATTCCTCCAGTGACTCTTCCTCCCTGTGGAGCATAAATAATGTCCATCACATGACACAAGTTGCTGCCACGCGTCGATTTCCCAACTAAGAGATCTAAACATGCTAGTAGGACCAATGAAGGAGCCGCCTACATCTAATCAATTCTATTTACAGCAATTAAAAGGAATTTGCTTAGCTTCCCATTCTGATTAATTAATTAATTAATTAATTAATAGTGCTGGAATAGGAATAATTTAAGTCCCATGATCATCTTAATTACTTTCTTTTGAATACGATGTGATACCTAAGCTCTCTCTTGTGTATATATATTTATTATCTTTCTTTGTTTTTGGGTATTGATCAAACTGAGAAATTTTCATTAATCTTTAATACATATTTTAATAGGCGACAAGGGTCTGTTGTGGGCCATGACGTAAACAGTTTGGATGGCGGCTACAAGCTGGCTAGCTAGCACCGTTTTCCTGCGAACGTTGATTGAGTTGAGACATGGTGGGAAGGCTTGTGACATGACAATGCATGTGTTTTTGGATGAGCTTGACGGTAGCTAAAAAAAAACAAAAAAGGTTTGGGATATTGGATTCCGATGCTCGATTCCATCCACCTAGTGGACGGTGGCGTGCGACTCTTCCACCAAGTGGGTGGTGGAAGAATGCATCTCCCACATGCTGGCACCAATAGATCATCATCCATGTCTCTCTCATCTTTTTCAATTACTAGCCAGGAATTCAACTCGCTAGATCATGACCTTTGCCAGCCAGATGGAATCAAGCAATCCTTCTTTAATCCTTTCCCAATCCATTGGGCATGTAAGACTTAGCCACCTCCCTCCGTACTTTTTTGCAATATTTGTAAAAGTATACATATTGTATTCTCCCATAATTACTAAGTAATTAACTAATTATGCACAATCGCTCAAAAAATAATAAAGACTGAGTGAAAGAGAGAAAAAGGGAGCCCAACACATGCACACATGCGGTTTTACCGAATATTTTGAGGATGCGAATGTTGAAACTTTGAAGGTTGAAATAATCAGCGATGCCATATCATGTGGCATATAGGAATCGGTGGCCGAAAGAGCAAAGCATATGTATCTACTTGGTCTTCCATGCATCCCACTGCCACAAGCTAACACAGTATAAGCATTCCTGCCTGCCTACTGCTAACCCCACTCACCTCAGAGAGTAAGAGAGAGAGAGAGAGAGAGAGAGAGAGAGAGAGAGAGAGAGAGAGAGAGAGAGAGGATGAAAGGAAATTCGACGCTTTTTAAAGAATCCTAATCGTCCATTTGGATATGTATAAAACGAAAAACCAAGGGCGCCTCTGCGTCAGGCCCACGCCGTTGCCGAAACGTTCTCCACCGGAACCTACATATGTATATTTACATTGTATGCCCTACGGCCCCCATTGCCTGCATGCGTCCTGATAATATTCCAGGAAAATCTTTTGAAATTACGTCTTACTTTTCCGAGATGCTTTTTGGAGGGCGAAGAAAGATTCAAATGATCAACAGTCGTAAAATGGCTCAGTAGAAAAAAGAGAGAGATCTCTTCTAGATAAGATTGGAGATTATGTGTCTCCCTCGACTGAAGAACCGTCTAGCCTACTTGTTGATGAAGCCGGATCAATCAATAGACCTTTCTGGAACAATCAACATGGAGTGCATGACTGCTTATTAGGTGCTTCAATTCCATATATAAGTCAACGACTTAGTAAAAACAGTCTAACATGAAAGGAGTCCATATATATCCAGGGTTAGATACTCCCTTCCTATCTTCCTTTCCAGGGATGGTCCTACCCATTTGATAATAGCAACACCAGAAGTTAGTTTATTTTTTGCTTTATAAATATTTCATAGCTCAAAGAATATTGTGTTGAAACCCTGGGCCTTCCAACATCCATCCATGATGTTAAATCACAAGTTTATTACTTTTCCATAAAATCATTTCACCTTATTCACCATTTTCCCTCATCAAGTGCTATAAAAGCTTCATAAGAGCATGCAATATCTAACAAATTAAACACGAGCGAGTTAAAACCTCAATGTTGCGCACACCAAGTAACAAGGCACCACTGCATGCGTGCCATAAATCAAGATAGAATATTTCCCGCTAATGTCTTGGAATTGCATTAGGGTGGGTATTAAAGCTACAAGGCAATCTGGCATGGCTACAAATTAATAAGTCGTTTGTCTTTCTAGGCTAACCGAGAGATTAAAACCATATACTCGTATATTGTGGACGTGAACTAAGTAAAAATTATAAAATATTTTAAGATAGTTGGAATATAACTTTCATTAGAAAAAAAAGTACAAATGATGTCAACATAAGTACAAATGATATCATCAAAACAATGGAGGAGGATAAAATAGACAATTTTGTAGTAAAAACTAAGATTAATAATCAAAAAAGATATATCTAATTATAAAAATGAAGAGCTGACCATGCTAGATAGATATCCTCTGTAAGTTTTTGTTCATCACCTTGCCGTACCCCCAAGTTCCGTGCAATTAATGCAGTCCAAAGATTGGATGTCGTTACATATGAGGGAGAGCAATAACACGTGCGTAGCCAGTCAAGACGTACACAATGCCAAAGTGTGGCCCCATGATATGTCGACACGCATGCCGAGGACACATAGCTAGCCTGCAGGGCACTAAAACAGCCAAACATTGCATGGGGATGGGAGAGTAGCAATCCAGAAAAAGGCGCTCTGTTGCTTTGATGGGTCACCCTGAAAGACTACCTAGCTAGCTCAGTCACAGTGGAAGAAGTCTTTTCTCTTCTAACCCACCACGTCAATATAAATACATGTATTCCTGTATGTGTTTGATAGTCCACTTTCATTTGGTATTTTGGCAACAAAAACCACCCATCGACAAACAAACCCAACTCTCTCTCTCTCTCTCTCTCTCTCTCTCTCTCTCTCTCTCTCTCTCTCTCTCTCTCTCTCTCTCTCTCAGTGAGCCCCACCATCCCTTGAACCATGTCCAGTGATGAAACAAGAGATCAACAGAATCCAGGTTCAGCAGCAGCAGCTATGGATCTGGAGCAGGCCCCGGCAAAGAACGCCGAGCAACCGCGAAATGCAACTGTCGTGGCATACCCACAAACACAAATCAATTCTCGTTCCATTCTACGCCTTCCTTTGTACCCAGTGACCCTCAAGGTTTGCACCAAAATCATTTTCTCGCCTTCTTTTGACTAGCTAGCATCGATCCTCTACTTATTCAGTTCCAACATCTCTCCAAACTCTTGGTATTAGACCATCGATCTCCGGCTCATCATTTCCAACTAGCTAATACCAATCCAAAAACTTTCTACACTGCTAAATATTAGAACTAGTTTCTATTTTTGGAAGGCTTGAGAATTTTTACTTACATTGGGATATTTTTGCAGTTTGAAGAAGTGGTGTACAAGGTGAAACAGAAGCACCAGCAGCAGCAGCAGAAAGGGATGTGGCCATCAGGCAAAAGTGGGAGCGAGGAGAAAACGATACTAAATGGGATAACAGGAATGGTGTGCCCAGGCGAGATACTGGCCATGCTGGGTCCGTCTGGAAGCGGCAAGACTACCCTCCTGACGGCCCTGGGTGGAAGGCTCTCTGGAAAGCTATCCGGAAAGATCGCCTACAACGGCCAGCCCTTCTCCAGCTGCATGAAGAGGAGAATAGGATTTGTAGCTCAAGACGACGTCTTCTACCCTCACCTCACTGTGGCGGAGACCCTCATCTTCGCGGCGCTGCTGAGGTTGCCCAGCACCCTCACTCACAAGGAGAAGGTGGAGCACGCGGAGCATGTGATGATGGAGCTAGGCCTTGGAAGATGCCGCAACAGCATGATTGGTGGACCGCTCTTTAGGGGAATCTCAGGGGGAGAGAAAAAGAGAGTAAGCATTGGGCAGGAGATGCTAGTGAACCCCAGCCTTTTGCTGCTGGACGAGCCAACTTCTGGCCTGGACTCGACGACGGCTCAGAGGATACTGAGTCTGGTGAAGAGGCTGGGGAGCAGAGGTAGAACGGTGGTGACGACAATCCACCAGCCATCGAGCCGCCTCTACCACATGTTCGATAAGGTCATACTCCTGTCGCAAGGCAGCCCCATCTACCACGGTCTGGCATCCACTGCCTTGGACTACTTCTCCTCCATCGGATTCTCCATCTCGATCTCTGTCAACCCCGCCGATCTCCTCCTCGACCTTGCTCATGGTACCTTTTCTTTTTCTTTCCCGCTCACATTCTCTTCCCGTCTTAATTCCTCTTTTCTTCCCAACACTGCAAGTAATTTACTTTATTTAAATATAACATAAATAAATAAATAGGGTTCGCCCGCACAAAGAAAAATGATAATTAACACTTTCATTTTTCTTATGTTTTTTATATATTGTCTTAAACATTCAGCTTTTCTTTTTTCTCCTTTTTAATAGTAATTCTTTGGAGGATAATATTTTGTAAAACAAACCCTTTTTATAAATTTCATTGCTAGTTTTAGCTGCTAAATCGCTACTTTCTGGCAGTATCATAGGAAGTAAACTACTTTTATTAACTAACCTAACAATTTCTAATATCCAAGTGGGATTGGGACTGTCCAAACAATGGATCGCTTCCTTCAACTCACATTCAACAAGAATCAATCAGATCTACTCATTAGGTGGGCCACCACAAATTATCAACCAACGGATGGCCATTTTCAACTTTACAACAGGTGGTACTCATGGTGCTGCCAGCTTCGTGGTCTGAGTTAGTTGTGGAACGAACATTGAAAGTTGAAAGTTATTCCGTGGAGGGATTATGATGGTCCAACTGGTTGGTTGTGAGCATTTCGGAACATAATTAAATAAATGAAAAAGAAATTTGTATATAATACGAATGGAGGAACACTTTGCTCTGCCCATAGCGATGATGGGAATGTTTTTAAAGGTAGCTAAAGTGGTTCTCTCTTCCCTCACTGCCTTTGGCTCACTACAGTTGTGTTTTATTCCCCTCCCAACATTGCTTTCTCCCAAAGTGGTGCTTGATGGTACATGTCACCAACCTCATCATGCCATTGTCATACCAAATCCCTCTTCAAAGGCACCAAATCTTTGATACACATGTCCTCACTACTGGCAAGTTTTACCACTCAAAAATAAATCATAAGAGCTGGTGGGACCCCTCCAAACTTTCCAATACAATGTAAGCAGAAGTCAGTTCAGATCTTTATTATTGGACTAGTTGATGACTAACCATTGGTCGACATGAAAATCAAACAATGATTTAGTTTCAACAAGCAATGATTTCATAGATAAGAGAGACTAGCATATATCTGTTATATATATATATATATATACATATATATATACATATATATATATATACATACATGTATATAGTTTTCTAGTTTGGGCGGTCATGTTGAGTTTGTGCATGCATGGCACATGTAAAAATGCAACAGCTTGTGCACGATCATGGAACACAGTCTGGGTATCAAAGTCACTCTCAAAAAGAAGAGAAAAGGAAAAGGTAAGGAAAGAGACCCGTCTGCTCACATCCACACCTACGCCCGACGGACAACAGTAACTAACATTATTACGAAAAGGGAGATGCTCCATCTGCCCTTGTGGCATGATCATCTCGTAGAAGCTACCTCTAGGAATTCCTAGCTTGTCATTTTGTTGTCTGCTTAGTCACACGAATATGTTATTACCAATCACAGATATGCATAGAAAGTCTGCCAGTTCACTTTCTCTTTTACGATGCTGTAAAGAAAGAAAGGCTTAGGCTGCCTTCTTCTATCAATTTTTCACATTCGTCAGTCAATTGTCGCTTTCCTCACTAGCAGACCGATCTAAATCTCCCTAGAATCCTAATCCCTAAAAGCTTCAACATTGATGGAATGCACACAGCTTTCACTTTTCTTTCTTTCTAGAGCACTAATTTTCACGGTAAGAACATTGACATTGGGTAAGTTTTGTTTTAATACGAAAAATCAGCGTACTTTGGCCTATGGCTTATACGATTGGCGTTCCATCAAATTTTTTCGTCTGATATATCAACCAATATCTAAATCAGCGACTTCAAAGTTGGTTACGGTAATAGCAAACTCAAACTAAATCGTAAAGAAGACTAAGAGATATGAGAATCAATTGTTTAACATTCTCGTTCTTACCTCAAGATTTTCTGTTGCTAAACTGCTAGAGGAACTGCAGGAATTGCCCCCGCATCAATGCAGGCAGCAAATCAAGAGTTTAGTGGTGGAATGGAAGAAGAGCAGAAGGCAGTGAGGGAAGCACTTACTTCTGCTTATGACAAGAACATTGCTACAAGATTGAAGACTGAGCTCTGTCTCTTGGACGTGAATAACTATAGTTATGTGAGAGAAGCATCTACAAGTGAGTCATCTTTACTGCCTAGTAATTAATAGGTGCAAAAAAGACCTGTATAAATATAGGACCTACACATTAATTGAGGTTACGATTCTTGTTCATACAGCTGATTTTAATGATGACAACTCTCCACCTGTATTATGTTATGATGACCTGCATAAATAGACACAAATTTATGTCTTGTACATATGCAATTGAATCCAACTCTCCATTTTCTTCTTTAGGAATTCCTAATTATGGCTATCAGTTGGCATGGTAGGGCTATTAATAAAGCTCTCAAAAATTACAAACATAATCAAGGTGCGAAGTGTACCTAACAAATATGTTAATCTCATCGACTCCCCAGTCTCAACAGTTCAACACGAGGATGTGATTCTCAATAAAGTGGAATGGCAGAGGAGCACTTTTGCAGCCAATTGTAATTGTTTAGGATACATATTAGCTGCTAACTGCAGTAAAAAGCCCACCCCTGTTTTAGCCACCGGCTTTCGTTCTGCATCAAGCTGGGCCATTGCAAAAATCTAGATGTTCTACTTCTGTCATATATTAAGTTCTAATATGTCTATTTTATTCCAATTCTTTCTTGTTGTCAACATTTGATGTTTTTCTTGATGTGTGGATGCAGAGAATGTTGCAAGGACTGAGCAATGGTGCACAAGTTGGTGGCAGCAGTTCAATGTGCTACTGAGGAGAGGGTTGAAAGAAAGAAGGCATGAAGCCTTCAACAAACTAAGGATCTTCCAAGTCCTAAGTGTTGCTATTCTGGCTGGTCTTTTGTGGTGGCACTCTCCTTTATCCCACATCCAAGATCGGGTAATGCTTCTCATCACCTCACCATCTTACTTTTACTAACTCACTTCAATAACAAGAGATCACTAAGGTGTTTCCAAATCCACAAAACCAACCGATCAGTTATGGACTGTACAGGTTCGTTACTAATTGTGACCGTTTTGGACGCTTGTTTGCAGATCGCGCTGTTATTCTTCTTCTCAGTGTTTTGGGGCTTCTTCCCACTCTACAATGCTGTCTTCACATTTCCACAAGAAAGATCCATGCTCATTAAGGAACGTTCTTCGGGCATGTACCGACTCTCATCCTACTTCCTAGCCAGAACTGTTGGAGATTTGCCAATGGAACTTGCACTCCCTACTGCATTCGTCGTGATAATCTACTGGATGGGTGGACTGAAGCCCGATCCCATTGCATTCATCCTATCCCTTCTTGTCGTCCTCTACAGCGTCCTAGTCTCCCAAAGCCTCGGTCTTGCCTTTGGCGCCATCCTCATGGAAGTGAAACAGGCCACGACTCTGGCATCTGTCACCACCCTTGTATTCCTCATTGCTGGGGGCTACTACATTCAACAAATCCCTCCTTTCATCATCTGGATGAAGTACTTAAGCTTCAGTTTCTACTGCTACAAGCTTCTCCTTGGAGTTCAATTCACAGAGGATGACTCCTATGAGTGTTCAAAGGGGGTTATGTGCAGAGTAGTGGATTTTCCAGCTGTTAAGTCAGTGGGTCTAAATCACGTTTGGATGGATGTATGCATCATGGGACTGATGCTGGTTGGGTATAGGCTCGTTGCATATTTGGCATTGCACCGAGTTCAGGTTAGGTAATCATCCGAGGAACGATTCTTCATGAATTGCCATCGAGAACTGCAGATCCATGAGGATGAGATGGACGTAGAGTTTTCTCTTTCTTCAACTGAGGAATAACAATAACACTAGCTCGAAGCCGAGTAACCAGATCTTCCTAATATTTTTCATATTTTTTCCACTCTGCCATGTAATGTACGCTTGCGCTCTGGTGATAGCTAATGTGACACTATGTAGCTCGCCTTTTCTGAATGCACATCACCTTGATCATATCTACCGCGCTTGGATTCCAGTTTATTTTGACTAGAGAGGGTACTAAGAAATTCATTTTTGAAGATTTCACAGACAATTATGAAATTGCAAAATCTAGTTTTCCTACCAACATTTTCAGTAAGAAAACTGATCTGCAATCTCCAAGAGCCAAGTCCATAAAAGAGACACAGAGCATATCAAGATGTGTGCAGGTGCAGCTAGGCATCCTGCACTTGGATCAGATTAGCGCAAGGGCAACTAAGCATTTTGCGCTTGGATGCATTAGGCACGCTTATAAAATGCCCCGAAAACTAAGTTTGATTCTCTCTTTTCTGTGTATGGCTAACATATACATAAAGCTATTCTATTGGAGATGAACTTGGTTGTTTCTCCCTTATAAGAACATCATAGGCGTTGCCAGCTTCTGGAATGGGAAGTTGATTGCCTAAGATAAAGCCCAGGTCTCATCATGTTTATGTTGGAACAAGAATCATTATTTTCCCAAAGTTGTAATTGTTAATTCTTGTTTGCATTCTCTTCAAAAAAGAATTGTCTACTTCTCAAGATTGTCGCACGACCAAAGATTCCAAACAACTATGGCCATTAGAACAATGAAAGAATAGGTGGTTTTCTGGTTAGAAAGAAGGCAAGAGTGCTGATTTTGAATATTTTAGCTTGTTAATAAACATAATCACTT
>JAYJMB010006095.1:0-11345 GCA_036873735.1 Pouteria campechiana
TAGATATTTCATCCATTTATATAATTTTTTGATAATAAACTTCCTCAAAAATTAAATTGTACAGTATGCCGCATTGTGAAAATTTCTAAAACTTTACAAGAGTGAACATTTACATTTTTGAAATTTCTAAGGCCTTACATTCATATATACTTAAAACAAGAAAACAGAAATATTAAAGCCTTGAAGATATACTTCGGAGCCAACAGAAACATCTTTGAAGTCATCTCGACATGTTTTGGAGTAAACAGACAATGCTTCGGAATCATCATAGCAAACTTCAGAGTAAACAGACAAAGCTTTGGAGTCATCATGATATAGTTCAGAGATAACCAAAACAAGAGTTGGAGTCTTCACAGCATACTTTAGAGCTAATTGAAAAGCTTCAGAGTTTTTATAGCATGCTTCGGAGTCATCTGAACCATACTTTGGAGTTAGCAGGAAAGCTTCGGATTCATCATAGCAAACTTTGGAATTATTACAATATGCTTCGAAGTTGTCATGAAAGCTTTAGAGTTGTCACAGTAAACTTCGGAATCAACAAGAGACATTTCAAGTTTATTAAGCAAGCTTCGGAGTCATTGAACAATACTTCAGAATTTACCTTTTTGAAGCATTAAGAGTTTAGAAAATCCAAACTCCTCTTTACAAAGGTCTGTCATAATTAAAAAAAGGCTTACTGTCATTTGAGAAAATCTGAAGTAAACTAATCAAAGCATCCAAAATCATTCAAGACATCATCTTTTCACTCATCTCTTTGGAGTAAATGAAGAAGTAACTTCAGAGCACATGATAAGAAGCCGATTCCAGATTGCTATAAAGTCAGACAATAGACAAAGTGTAAGGTGAAGAAGAATATTTTTAAACATTTGCAAATTTGCAAATGATAGCAATGGAAAAATTTCTCTTAGCTTATAAAAGAGGGATTCAGATACAAAAGAAAAAAACTATTGAATATACGAGAAAACACAAGAAGAAAAAGCTTTTGAACATTCAAAATCTTCCTTCAAAGTTCAACTACAGCGGCTACAACTTTGTTGAAGCTCTCAAAGTCTAAATCACTTCTCAATTAAGGAGTTTGAATCTTTTATTCTTATTGCTTATTCATTTACTTAAAGTTTAAAATTTTATGTACAAGTCTTCCTAAGTAAGAGACATTAATCTGTACACCTTGTTTTAGTATTTGGTAACACAAGCAGAGTGCTTGGTGTTTGTGTATTGAGATAAGCAAGTAGGAAATTTGCTGAATGGGTACAAGTTCATTGGTGAGCTTTGAAAACCAACAAGTTGAAAATGTTTCTGGTTAGCTTGGAAAACTAGTAAGTTGGTTAGTGAGCTTATTAGAAAACTAACATGTATTTGATTAGTTTGATCAAAATATTAGTGGAACGTAAGATCAGTAGAGGAGAATAACATAGAGAAGTGGAGTAGGAACCTAGGAAGAGCTGAACCACTATAAAAATCTTGTGCAATGTATTGTGCAATTTATTCTATTTATTCATTCAGCACTTGGATTATTTGATTGGCCAAAAGTTTTAAAAGCTCAATTCAGCCCCCCTCTTGAGCTACCATTATGCAAGAGACCAACACTAACCAGGAACTCTACAAATACAAATGTGTATAATGGAATGCCTCTAATCTAAGCTAATTTGTATACACAATTAAAGTACAAATATAAATGATAAAACGATAAGCACTTTATAATGAATGCAAACTCCCTTGATGTGATATTGATGTGGCTTTGAAGCTCTTTGATCTTTGCAGCACTTAGAGTGAAAATACTTGGGAAAGTCGAATGAGTTTCTTATT
The DNA here is from genome assembly GCA_036873735.1 of Pouteria campechiana. Classification (NCBI taxonomy): domain Eukaryota; kingdom Viridiplantae; phylum Streptophyta; class Magnoliopsida; order Ericales; family Sapotaceae; genus Pouteria; species Pouteria campechiana. The sequence goes on from JAYJMB010006095.1 coordinate 1,807, forward strand.
GTTTGATTCTTGTTTAGCTTATGTAACCCTCAAGCATCATCTTTCTTTTCAATAAATTGTCTATTTATACAATCCAGAGGGTTTATGAGTTATTTAGAAAAAATACCATTGCAAAATGCAACTTTTCTAGAGCATTAAATGTCTGACCATTTGAAAATAGCAATTTCTTTTGAAAGTTATTATAGCAACATTACTGTAGAACTCTACAAAGACACCGCTTCATCTGAAGTTAATTTTGGACAATATGAAGGTTGGGCCATTTGTCCAAAAATTATTGTAGCATATCACTGTAGGAAATCACTCTAACACCCACAAAGATGGCTTTGTGCGAAGTTAAATTTTAAACAAATTTAATATCAGGCTTTGTCTGAAAATTACTACAGCAGTCATGAACACCTTTGTCCAAAGTTAGTTTCGCAACAACTTTGTTCAAAATTGGTTACTTTGTCCAAAACTGTAGAAATTTACTATAGTAGTTCACTATAGTAGTTTACTGTAACAATCATGAACATATTTGTTCAAAGTTAGTTCCCCAATAGCTTTGTCCAAATTTGGTTTTTTGTTCAAAACTTTAGCAATTCACTATAGCAACTACTCTGGTAGTCATGAAGACAACATTCCATCCAAAATTTGTCCACTTTTGCCACTATTAATTTCATATTTTTCATTGAAATCATAATATAACCATCCACATGAGATGTGAACAAGTTGTGAAGCACGGTTATGCAATTTGAATCATGATTTTGTATTTATAAACTCACTTAAGCACTCATTCTTTTAAATTCAAAAAGATATCTCTTTGAGACATATTAGCATATGATCTAAGGCACTATAAAATGATAAACAAATTTGAAAACAATATGGGTCAAGATGATTTCTCCCTTTTCTGAAAAAATCATCTACAGTTATGTCAAGATATGTATATGCTTGCATAAAAGATATCTAAATCAAGTGCATACATTTCAAGCATATCTTTATACATTTCATGCTTTCTAAACTAAAAGCATCATTAGTATAAATAAAGTCTTTTACAAGTTTTGTTGTCATCAAAATCATACACATAAAACCTAACAATCCATTTGCTCCTAAACTTGCAATAGGAATAGATTCCAGTTAATCTACATTTGACTCAAACAAAGGAAGGGACCTTGAGAAGCTTAATTCGAAGGAAGACAAAATTGGAGTCAACTCCAAAATAGAGGAAGCTAACTCAAAAATAAAAATTAGGATTAAATTAGCAATAGAAGATGTCTCATAAATGGAAAAAATGATAGCATTAAGCCTAACCTCCTTATACACTAGAGGGTAAAAACTGAGCTACCTATTCTGAAGGCCTTCCCTCCAGAAATAAGCAAGGTTGACCTAGAAATAATGGGAAGAGGATGTAATAATCCTAGAGATAAATTGGGATCCCCCTAGTCACTAAAATATCCTCTATAGAAATAACATGACAAGGAGTGGAAGATTGTTCTACAGCACTTGATGAAGTGATGAAACTAGAGGAAGAGCAAGAAAGTTTGTTGGAATCCCCACTATATGACATTTTCACCGGTTTTACTACAGGATCCATAGACGGCTTTCAAAAATCCTCTGGTCTTAAAACCATTTTTGAAGTAGCTCCCAAGCAAAGATGTTCTCTTATGGAACTAGTTGAATTAGATGAATGAGAAGAAGAAAGAACAACAAAAGAAGAAACTGGATGGGAAACAATTGATTGCTTCTGCACTATGATCTTAATCCTCTTAGGCTTCTTAGAAGGTTTTGTGGAAGTAGAAGGCTTACAAGCAATACTTGTAGAGGCTCAAGGGATAGAAGCCTTACCTTGGGGAGAACCCAAAGAAGATGGCCCTTGCCAGGCAAAAAAAAATAGGGGCTTCCTTTTCCATCATGGAAGCCCACACCAAAAATTGAATAGATAAGGAAGGCAAAGGGTCTGGAATTGGAACCTCCTAACCAAGGAATGTTGAGTCAAGTATATAGTTTTGATAACAACAAAACTTGTCTATAACTTAGGCTTAAGCAAATAAAGTTTTGTGAAGAATATGGAGTCAATTGGAAAGACAACTAAACTTGTCAGTAAGAACTAATAATATTATTTTTCAAGAAGTGCAAATGTAATTAATCCCAACACATCCAAAAATATGCATGCCAAAAGTTTATACAAGAATGCATGAAAGATGAGAAGAAAAAAAGATAGTTTCTTTATTAAAGATATTTTTGAAAAACTTTAAAAATCATTTGAAATAAGAAAACTATATTCAAAGGATAGCTACCACAGTTTTAGGGGATGATTTAGAGGTCTAAAGATGTTGTTGACAAAATTTAAACTTTTCAACAAGTAGCTATAGTAACTTTGCTATAGTAAATTGCTACAATAATGTTGTTACAATGATTTTTAGAGTTCTGAAATTATCACTTTAGAGTTCTGAAGTGATGCATTCAGAGTTTTGAAACATTTGCCGCTAAAGTAATCATGCTATAGCAATTTTTCAGAAGACTGAAGTAACACTTTAGAGTTCTGAACTCATGATTTCAAAGTCCTAAAGCACCCAAGCTTAGCTGCTATAGTAACCTTGCTATAGTAATTTTCAAAAGAATGGAGTAACACTTCAAAGTTTTGAACTTATGATTTCAGAGTTCTGAAGCATCTGCTCTAAGCTGCTATGGTAACTTTGCTATAGTAACACAATTACAGTAATCATGCCATAGTAATTTCAAGAAGACTAAATAACATTTCAAAGTTCTAGACTTATGATTTCAGAGTTTTGAAGCACTGTGCTTAGTTGCTACAGTTATGCTGGTACAGTATTATTGCTACAGTGATCTGCTGTAGTAACTTTTGGAGGATGGAAGCATAAAAAAATTTTTGTAATTCAATGTTGCAACTATTAAAAGTTTGAAATGATGTCTCAACTGTCAAAATAATGCTTTAAGGGCATGAAGAATTTGCTAAAGAATTTTCTACATTCTAAAGTCATAACATTCAGAGGATTGGAATAACATTTCAAAGGTATGAATAATTCAGAGGCATGAAGAATAATGTTTCAGAGTTTTTAAAGGAAGAACTCTTTATTTCTTTGAGCAATCCAAAGTTACAAGTTCAGAAGTTTGTAATAATGTTTCAGAGTTACCATTTAGAGTTTTAAAGTTGTCTCAAAAGTAAGCCAAAACATTTAGAGGTTGAAAGATTATCTCAAAGATCTAAAAATCTTACCGCATGTCATAGTCACAATATTCAAAGTTCTAAAATAAGTTTTTCAAAGTGAGTGCTACATTGTAGAGTAATGATGTTCAAAGTTCTAAAGTTATATAGCTTAAGAGTTCTGAAACACTTGCTGCCCATTTTTGGACATTGTTGAGTCATTGACTTCAGAGGTTTGAAATGCTTGTCTCAAAGATTTGAAAAGATGAAACTCAAAATGGTCAAAAATTTTAATGTTTTCCCCTCATTAAATGAGCACCACCTAACCCCAATGGCTAGAATTTGAATCTCACTATAAAGGGAGTTAATTTGGGATGTTCCAACAGTTGTTGAAAGCATTAAAGTGAGCATTAATATTCATTTCCAAAAGTAACCAAAGTTTCAAGCCTTCAAATCCTACAAGCTTCAAAGCATCTCATTAAAGGCTTTCACCTACAAGTTGGGAAGCTGTCTCTACATTCAAAGCAAGATTTAATCTTCTTTAAAGCCTTCCCCTATGCCATCAAGAAGCACTCTTTATAAGTGTAACAATTTTACTTTCATAACGATGTTTGTTTATTGCCTTGAGCTAGTATTGGAGACCAACCTCAACAAGAGCAAGCTTGATTGTTTAAGTGTACCTCACAATCAACTTATTAAGTTGTATTCACACCCGCTTGAGCTGAAATTAAGAAGAGTGAATTGGTACTAAGATTTACACGCCCCCTTGAGTTAGAATCAAGAAGAGTGTGGTTGCACTTAGTTGTATTCACTACTGAAATATTGGAACCCAAGACACTAAGAAGAGTACTTGGAAGAGTAGATTAGAGAAGGTATTTTGAACCACTATAAAAATTCCTAACTTCCCTATAAGAATCCTCATAAGATAATAGTTGATTTGATATTTCTTTATTGACATAGGACTATACTTGAAGACACCTAGAATGTACTATTCCAAGGGAGATAGCACTACTGTTGAACGAGCTGCATTGTAGGCCATTGACTTGGAAACAACCATTGACCATGGGTCCAACTAACCCACATCCAATGATGCTTTTGGTTATCGTCTCCATCAAAGATTAGGGCAAAAACCGCCTCCATGGAGTGTAAGGAGTAAGGTAAAAATAATTAGCCAAGTTAGGGCTTTTGCTAAGAGAAAAAATTACTAAAACATGTCATTAGAAAAGATGGGCACATGGCAAAAATTGTGCACCTAGTGACAAACGGAAATAATATACCGCCAACTATTAGGTACAATTTGACTAAGAGAGAGATTATACTCTCTAAAGATTGATCTATATAGTTTGAATGAAAAAGGCAGATGCCCACTTGGAGAGAGTTTAGGAAAATGACAAAACCCTCCAAAGGATGACGAGGAAATGATGAAGGGGAAGGCAGGACCCAAGACATCCATCTAGACAATGAGTAGGTGCAAAACTCCTCTTTAGTTTGCATAAAGTGAGAAAATTGTTGCCAAAAGTGGGAAAAGTAATAAAAAAGTGGAAGTTTTATTCTCTAGATGAAAATGTTATACTATTGTGAAAGTCAAATACATGATGGAAATGCCAATTTTAAAAGCATTGGATACATCATGGAAGTGCCTAGTGACCAGGTGCATCAAGAAGTGTAGAAGAATGACGAAAGCAGTGGCTTGTCAAGATCGCTAGTAGCATTAAGAAGCAACAATCAAACAGACATGACAATGGTAGTAGAAGTAAAGATATTATTAGGATGAATACAAGCATTTTATAAGAATAATTGTGTAAGAAAAAAAAGGATAATTCATTAAATTTGATACTACGAGGGAGTATGCTAAGACAGACTTCGAGAAACAAAATTGGAAAGAGGTCCTTATCAACAATAACAAAGGCAAAAGTATGAGAGAAAAGCATGAAATAAAAATATGATTCATCGAGCTAGGGCATCTATGACTGCCTTGAGCTTAGTAATTTGGTGCTGAGCATCTCCTAACTCCTCCTCCAGTGCCCACGCAATCTAGGGCCTCCATATGCCGATGGCACATTCAATGAGGCATCAATCACCCAAAGCGATGTGTAGACAACTTGATACCATGCTTCAATGAGTTCTAACTCCTAATATAATCCATCTATTCTTGAGGCAATGAAATTTCTTGAGTTAGAGCTCTATGGATCCATCTTTCGAATAAATCTTTGATTGATCACAAATGGTAATAGGTAGTCACATATAGGTAGTGTGAGGTGGGTTTCTATGCATTGGAAAAGCATTTGTGGGTGTCAAACTTGTTGAAGGCCAAGAATAGCCTACCACTAATACTAGTACATAAATTTACATTAATATTGATATGCAAATTTACATTTCACAAGGATCATGGCCCAAAAAGTTAAACATTATGAAGGAAAGCATAGGAGATTAAGGAAATTGAAAAGATAGGTTCTATCACATCTCCTTGAGGAGGAGGGATTGGTTTTAGAGAACTATAACACAAGATAAGTTCTACAGCTACTAGATTACCCGCTTAGACTCCAACCCTACTAGGAGACCTATCCTAACCCCAACACAACTCTACCTGGAACTAAGACCACTCCGAGGACTCTTAATAGGCTTGAAGGATACATAATCCTCGAATATCTTTTTAACAAGAAAATCTCACTGTCCTGGTGTACAACGCATACTAACCCAAGTTCAAATATAAAAACCTAGTTATGCACGCCCCTGAGACAGAAGCTCTCTCTATATTATCTATACCTCCTCCAAGGTCCTATTATTAGTTTGAGCATTGAAGTGTCCACACGAGGACCACCCTCAATACCCTCCAATGTTTTGTCTGTCTTGCAAGGGTTTCATACACGATTATGAGAGATGAATTTGGGCCTCATGTAGGGCATCTCTCAGTCTCCCCACAATTTCTTCTCACTCTCCAACAATAAGATGGATGTTACACAAACCTATCAAATTACTACAAAATTGCATATTATTTGGTGTTTGGTTGGGTGGGAAAATGTGATTATTTAGATATTTATTATATACAGAAAACATAAAAAACATTGTGAACATAGTCAGAAGCTAAATGAAAATTTTAGATAAATGATTAAAATGATAAAAGAGAATTATTAAAAGGTAGATAATACATAAGAATAAATGATTAAAAGTATAAAAATAATAATCGAAATTAAGAATTATGGATGACACGAAAGAACCGTGGGGTATAATAAGCAGTTGAACTGTAGAGTGTAGTGGAATCGAGGGTGTAAGTAGAAACCGTGCACCTTAAGATTTTAAATCACTCGGACAGATCAAATTAGGCTTAATGTTATAATCATATTATAAAATTTGAACTGTCTTATTGTCCTATATCAACAAAAGGAAAGGCGCCAACAAATCATGGACAGAATTGGTTAACCCAACAGATATTGTAACCGTTGTCTTCTTGGATTGTGCGTTTCTGTTTTTACTTTCAATAATCTCTGCAGAAGAATTGCTCGTACGCAGCAGTGTATGAAGCCTCACCCGCTGCCGGAGCACTGTCGCGGCAATTAGATCCCCTGGCGTGCACGGGAAGAACCCGTTCCTCACAACCACAACCGTCCAAAACACGCACTACTGACACGACACGAATTGAGGTGATCTGACGGTCCCAGTGCTTACGCACATGCCGACGTCGATGGCAAGTCGCGGCGAAGACTACCTACCTCAGATGAAACCTCTCACTAGCGGGGTCCACAAAAGTAAGGTTAGGTTTGCGAGCCTCGCCAACCGAAAGTGGGCTGCTGCTAAGTCGCAATCCAAGTATTTGTCCAGAGCTTGCAATCATGATAGTTATCTGTAAATTGCGTGACAAGCATTCAGGATCGACCGCATTGGTCATCCTCTCTATTGGGTTTTCCCCTCCCTCTTTTTTCTTTTTCACTGCTTTTCAAGCTTGGGAATTCGTTACAGGTGCACGTCTGCCTTTTAGGAGTGATTGTGTCATTTTTAGGCCTCGTCCGCTGTTTTCCTGTCTCTGTATAGCTGATCAATGCACTCGAAACCGGCCAAGTACCTAGGTGGGTCCCAGGCACTCGAAGTGTAACAACTTTCCATATGTCAGGAATCAACGGACGAGTACGAAAGGAGAAGGGAAAATTAACATATAAAAGCTAAAGTAAAGAATAAAAATATATGGCAGGATATAGAGAATGGTTAAAAATAAAGTAAATAAAGATAAAATGTATAAGATTTTTCGATTACAAGATAAGGAACCCTAAATTCCAAAATTATGTATTTGTACTTGAGGGACCACTTATACTGTAAGCCAATTTTATTATGAAAAATATTTTAAATATGATTTATTTTTATAGTAGAAATTATTTAAATCAGGCTTTCAAGTGAGTCACGCCAAAGAAAAATACAGCAGTGGATTTGTTATCATTGAAATTAAATTTGAGATTAGAAGTGGTTAATACGTATCTTCTAAATTATTAAATATGTGTATATATATAACTAAATAGATAAATAAATATTTACATTGATAAAAGTGGGGCATATTATTATTTTTCATAATAAATGAGTTATTTTATGGCCCACTTTAATGTTTAATTGAGATATTTTAAATTAAAAAGTAAATTGTATTTAAAATATTATGTATGATGGAATCAACCTTCAGACTGATATCAGCCAAGCATGATTTGGATCCTACTCACCAAGTTGTTTTTAAAAAGATAAAGAATAATAATTAAAAATATCATAATGATAGATAAAAATTAGGTTATTAGGGAACATAGGAGCAAGTAAATATAGTATCGATTAATTGGAGGTAGGCATGAAAATGGTTTTAATTAAACGAGGTAGATTCAACTGAAATGATGGAGTTTTCTGGGTTTGTTTGGGCACAAAATGACTTTTTTATAAGATTGAATTCAACAGTTATCTTTAACATTATTTGTTTAACCAAGAACCTAAACATTATAATAATGAAAGACTTAAGGAGGTATCAAAATTAACATTATTTGAAAGTAAATATTAACCGGTTAAAATTTTCTCACTATTTGTGTGTTTCAATAGTATAATTAAACATCCATAACTTTAAAAATTTTTTATACATAATATTTTAGATACTTACATAATATTTTAGATACTTACCTTATTGTCAAAATTAAAATACTCGAGAAGATGATTGCTTCTCAAACTTTGAAACACAAATCACATGTGAAATCATGAAGGTGAAAATCAGAATGATCTCACAACCTAAATGTCTATGATTTCTCTACAGTAAAGATACAAGAATGAGAATATCATATGAAAGTGTTTTCTCTAAAATGTTATCTTTGGACTATACATTTCTCTCTTTATATGATTTAATGGAGAATCAAAATCATGGGGATGTAAGAACGGCTGCTAAAACCTTTCTTGCTCATCCCATGTAGGTTGCGCTAGGTAAGCCCTTCATGGGGCACCCAAAAGCCCACATCTCATTAACTCACGTCTAACAGGGTCCATGTATATCTTGCACTTGCAAATGATGGGCCTATTATTTTCCCATTTAAATAAAATTCTCTAATATCCTTCATTTCAAAATAATTTTCCCATTTAATGAAATTATCTAATATTCTTCATTATTCATACTAGCAAATGGTCTAGTTCTTAAACAAAAACGTTTCAAGATTCACTAGTTAATATATTTTGATTTTCCATGATATAAATGATGGGAAAATGAGTAAAAAATCTTTAACTAAACCATTCAATGTATTGCACAAGTCCAATGATATATTGGAATAACATAGGATTCATTGTCATTCTCAAAACAATCATCCATATATGAAAAGTAAGAGTAGGTTTTCACTCACTAAACAAGCTTAAGGAAGAGCACTTTATCAACCACAACAATTCATCACCAAAACATGTGAAGTTTACAATGAAAACAAAACACATTGCCAATAGAAACTATCAACTAAAAACAAGAAGGAAGCACAAAACAGCCCCCCTCAACTATAAATGCCCCAACTTGTAAATTACATATCTAAATTTATATTTTGATGATCAACAAATTCATGAGAAAATTAATAAAAAATAATTATCAAATAATGAACAGTCCAAGTACAGTTTAATTAAGTGTTGAACTGCAGTCGCATGACACAACTACCTACACCTATTGTCTGCGACACAGTTTGTAACACACAAGGTGTGGAAAATAAGGGTAAATTTTATTTCTTTTTAAAGTGATAAGTTGAGGTGAGAAAACTTGAAGTTGAAATGCAATATTGCACCTATAGATAAAGTACATGTGAGTAGAATATCATTATACAAAGGATATATATATATATATATATATATATATATATATATATATGTATGAGTGGTGCATGAGTGTTTATTGAAACAGAAGTTGGAGAGAGTATCA